>APFE030400873.1:42286-109194 GCA_000404065.3 Pinus taeda | reverse complement strand
AGATCACACTAAGGCACAGCGGAAAAGAGCATACACATGAGAAAAATCCTTCCTCTCTGTTTCTGATTTGCCCAGATCGCACAGAGTCGCAGGGAAAAGAGCATACACAGAAATGAAAGGTATAGATCCAGTAATAAAAAAAGAAGCTAAATAAACCGAAATAATAAACAGAGAGAAAATAACTAGAAACTGCAAATAAACACTGTATACCTCCAGATCATAAAAATGACATAGCTAGGGCTACCAGAAACCTTTTCGCATGAAATGAAAGGGGTTCCTCTCTGGAACAAATGCTCCTAACACAACAGAGCAGTCCTCTCGGCCTGAAAGTAGTTAGAAACAACAGATCTAGGAAACGACAGTCAGATGCAGTTCTATCGGCTTAAAATTTGGATCACCAATGGACGCGGCCCTCAAATAGCTCTGATACCATGTAGGAATTTACAGGGTAAGTTCCTCAGATAGAACACCAAAGGACACCGCTAACAAACAGATCACAGATCAATACACCAGTATTTTTGAAGTGGTTAAAACCCTCGAAGAGGGAAACAGTCCACGACCTAAGCCAACGCGACCACTTCAGGCAATTTATTAATAAAAGAATGAAATTTTACGTAAGCTTCTTTCATGAACAGTTAACCTACAAATGACCCTCCATGCTCTTTAAATAGAGATCATGGACCAATTGGGTGTTAAGCCACGGATTAAGTGTCGGTAATACCGAGGAGAGAATGAACCATCGGATCACTACATATTGTGACCGTCGGATTGTAAGTTACAAAAGTACATAGTAAAGAAACACAATTTACCTAACTCTACACTAGACCAAGTTATACTTAACTATTTCCTGTGTCGGAATATCCTAACAGTCTAAACATCTCAATAGAGAAACATATGCCCTTATTCTTATTCAATAATAATGATCAAAGAGAATTATGGGGATTTAGAAAGAACCATCATGATAAAAATAATCAATCATATTGGTACTAGTAAAATAATGACACCAAGGTGATAAATAGTTGTGTCCTCCCCTCTTTTCTCTTATCAATTCCAAGCAATTTATTTTAAAGATGACGATTTTGATGTGATTTTCTGATTTTAGTATCCTCTAGATTTTGTGTTCTTGCATACATGTATAGATGTTGCCTTAAATGACCATTACTCACAAAACACACACACAAAAAAAAGAAGAAAAATGCATTCCAAAAATGTTGTTCTCAAGATGGAACAACTGCTGTTAGAGCAAAAGAATATTTGCACACAAAAACCGCAAGAAAAAATGAAAAAAACATGCTTGAAATTGTTGTTCCTTGAGAGGAACAACAACTGTTCCTTAATCGAAATAGCAAAGAAAGAAAGCGCAAACAAAAAAATGCGAAAATGTTGTTCCTTCAGAAAGGAACAACAAAAAATGAAAGTGTTGTTCCTTCGGAAAGGAATAGCAGAAAACGAAAGTGATGTTCCTTCGGAAAGGAACAACAGAAAACGAAAGTGTTTTTCCTTCGGAAATGAACAACAAAAAATGAAAGTGTTGTTCCTTCGGAAAGGAACAGTAGAAAAATGAAAGCGTTGTTCCTTCGGAAATGAACAACAGAAATGCAGATATGTTGTTCCTTTGGAAAGGAATAACAAAAATGCAGAAGTGTTGTTCCTTCAGAAAGGAAAATCAAAACGTAAAAGTACTATTCCTTCGGAAAGGAACAACAAAAAGGCAGAAATTATGTTCCTTCGGAAAGGAACAATAGAATGAAAAAGCGTTGTTCCTTCGGAAAAGAACAACAAAACAATGGAAATGTTGTTCCTTCGGAAAGGAACAGCAAAATGCAAAAGTGTTTTTCCTTCGAAAAGGAACAACAAAGCGGTGAAAATGTTGTCCCTTCCGAAAGGAACATCAAAATGCAAAAATGTTGTTCCTTCGGAAAGGAATAACAGAATGGTGAAAATGCTATTCCTTCCGAAAGGAACAACAAAATGCAAAAATTGCAGAAATGCAGAAATCTGTACAAAAAGTAATTTACGTAAGCAAAACAAGAGAATTATATACAAAATTTAAAAGCAATCAAATCACTTAGTGAACCAAATGCGAGGAAGAGTTCTCTTCCTCAGCCAGAATCTGCATGTCGGAGTCTTCCCAGAGTTGCTGGTAAAAGGATGCTCGAGTAAGTGGTTTGCGGTATAATAGAACTCGGTGGCCATTTGCTTTAAAGGTGTGTCCAGATCTGTCAATGGTGGTTAAGGTGATGGTGCCATGTGCCATTATCATGCACCTTCTAGATTTCATATGGTCCCAGCCAGTGAGTTTGAAGTTTCCCCGGAAAATTTTGAAACTTGGAATCGTATAGGAGCGCCCAATATCCTTCGCGGAAGACTTTCTTTTTTATGAGGGCATCGTGCCATTTTTCTCTCCGTTGTTGGATTAATGCGGTATGTTGAAGAGTGGAGAGCTTGATTTCATCCAGCTCATTGATTTTTTGTAGTCTATTAATTTGGGCCTCGTTTAAATCTAGACCGACTTCTTGTGCTGTTCTCAAGGTTTGCATTTCGAATTCTATTAGAAAGATGGGTTCCTTTCCAAATACTAGCTAATATGGTGAATAAACAATAATGTTTCTCCATGTTGTTCTATATGCCCACAAGGCTTCTGACAATCTTGTAGCCCAATCGCATCTATGTGACACAATGGTTTTTGTTAGTATTGCTTCTATTACTTTATTCATGCTCTCTACTTGGCCATTTGCCTGTGGGTGGTATGGAGTGGTAATTTTATGCTGAATATGACAATTTTTTAGTGTTGCAGCAATTTTATTACCAGCAGTCTGTGATTATGTCTCTTGGGAGGCCATATTGCACTAATATCTAGAATAGGAAATGAATGACGGAATCCTCTATAGCTCTTAGCAGTGCCTCTGCTTCAACCCATTTGGTCACATATTCTGTTGCTACCAAAATATATGTTTTCTAGTTTGATGATGGGTTGATCAGACCAACAAAATCGAGCGCCCAACACTTGAATGTTTCAATGACTAGCTATGGATTCAAGGGAATTTCTTCAGACTATCCAGGGCATCCTGCTCTTTGGCAACTGTCACAAGCTTGAACAAATTTCTTTGCATCTATGAAGATTGTGGGCCAGTAATACCCTGTTTGTAGAACTTTGTGACCAGTTCTTCGATCTGCGAAATGTCCACCACACGGTCCATTGTGACAGCCTTTCAGAATGTCAAATGTTTCATCTTCACGGACACATCTTCTGATGTGCATATCTGGCCCTGTATGAAATAGGTAGCCCTCAATCCAAGAAAATCAGATACTACGCTGCACGATCTGCTTTCGTTCATTGGGGGTTAGATGTTTTGGTAATTTGCCTACTGCTAAATAATTGGCAACATCAGCATACTACGATGTTTTGACAGTAATAGCGAACAAATGTTCATCTAGAAATTGATCTTTGACTGTTGTTGCATCCGCTAGCTTTGGCATTCGCGAGAGAAATTCAACTGCAAGATTTTCTTTTCCAAGTCGATCTTTTATTATGATGTCAAATTCTTGCAATAAAATCAACCATCTTGTTACTCTACCATTTGTAATTGGTTTATTTGCTAAATATTTTATGGTAGAGTGATCTATATATAAAACAACAGAATATCCAGTGATATAATGCCTAAATTTATTTACAACATGTATTACAGCTAAAAATTCTTTTTCAGTAATAGTATAGTTTAACTCAACAGGAGATAAATTCCTGCTAATATAATAGATTGCATATGGTTTTTTGTCTTCTTCCTACCCAAGGACTGCTCCAATAGCTGTGTCTGAAGCATTTGCTGAAATTTGAAATGGCAGGTCCCAATTTGGACCTTTGAGCACTAAGGCTATTGACACAAGCTTTTTCAGATCCTTAAAAGCATGGCAACATTTATCTGTCCAAACAAAATCAACATTCCCTGTTAGTGCGTATAGAGGTGAAACTATTTGAGAAAAATGTTCTATAAATATCCTATAATAACCAGAAAATCTAAGAAAACTGCGTACCTCTGCCTGTATGGTAGGAGTAGGTATTAACAAAATTATTTGAATTTTGGCCGGATCTACCTATATTCCAGTTGCTGAGATATAATGGCCTAGGATGAGTCCTTTAGTCATCATCATATAACATTTTTCATGGCTCAGGCAGAGCCTAGTGGTGATACATCGTTGCAGCACCTTTTCCAACGTGTCTAGTGTTGGGTCGAAATCATCTCCATATGGTGTGAAATCATCCATGTATACTTCGAGCCCTTCATTTATTAAATCTGAAAAGATGCTAAGGATAGCCCTTTGAAATGTGGCAGGGGCATTGCATAGGCCAAAGGGTAAAACTCTGTAGGCAAACGTTCCCCAAGGACAAGTAAAAGTAGTTTTGTCTTAGTCTTCAAGGGCAATCTGAATCTGATTGTATCCACTGAAGCCATCCAACCAAGAAAAGAATTTATTTCCTGCTAATGTATCTAATACCTAGTCAATGAATGGAAGGGGAAAGTGGTCTTTCTGGGTTGATTTATTTAATTCTCTATAATCTACACAAATCCTCCACTTTCCATTCTTCTTTGGCACTACTACAAGTGGAGAGACCCATTTTCTATCGGAGATAGGATAAATAAAGTTTACATCTAAAAGTTTTTGTAGTTCAGCTTTCACAATGTCTTTTCGATGAGTGTTAAGCCTTCTTTGGGGTTGGCGAACAGGTCTTGCATCCTTTTCTGTATAAATGTGGTGTGTACATAACTTGGGATCGATTCCCTTCATGTTCGGATAATCCCATGCAAATGCTTCCTTGTATTTTCTCAGTAGTTGGATTAGCTTCTCTTCTTGTTTAGGAGTCAAATTATTATTGATGTTTAAAGTTTTTCCTGACTCAATATCTACAGTTTTGCTATTTGAAACAGAGGTAGTAGGTATTGTTTGATCATGAGTTTCTTTAAGATGATCTTCTTCTAATTCATTATCAAATGCTGCCTCTATCATGTGACATTGTACGTGGGATCTGGCTTCAACTTAGTTAATAAAGTTGTTAATAACATCATCCTCTGTTTGATCTTTGAAATCAAGGGAATCTTCTATAGTTAATGGGGATCTAATATTTTCGGTAAGGTATGATACAGGATGTTTGTTAGTTTTTATTATTGTTACACTTGGCTGGGTTGGAGGGTATAGGGCTAGATTCTTGATATTACTGCCTCTAGTTATGGTCATACTACCTTGTCGATAGGCAATGTAAGCCTCAGTGGTTGCAAGCCAAGGTCTGCCTAAAATTAACGGGTGTCCATCAAGTCAGTTTTTGGGGTTTATTATCAGAAAGTCGGTAAGATATTCCCAGGAATCAATGGATACCATGATATCATGTAGTGTGCCTACCAACCTAACCATTGATCAATCAACCAGTTCTAATAAGGTGGAAGTTGGTTGTACTGATGTAATGCCCAGTTTTTGACAAGTGGTGGTTGTTAAGATATTAATTGCAGCCCCTAAATCAACTAAGGCATTTGAAAAGGTTTGTCCATTGATTTTCACTGTTACTATTGGATTTCATGGGTCTTCATATTTGACAGGTGCTTCTCTTCCTAATAATAGGTCAGATAAGGTGCCAACTACTTGGACTATTGGGTTATTTGTTATTCTCCTCAATTTTTTTATACATAGCTCTTTCATGGTCTTTGCATATATTGGGATATATTGGATGGCTTGGAGGAGTGGGATTTTATGTACAAATTCTTAAGTTCTCCCAGAATACCAAAGTCAGGATGTTCTATAGGACGCGACATAATTAATAGTTCTAGGAATGGGCGAGGAGATGTGGTTACTTGGTCATGAGTCTATTTTCTGACCACATCTTTTTCTTGTAATGGTTGTGCTGCGGGTAACTGATTTTCAACTTGAACATTTTTATCTCCCTCGGTCTCTATAATGCGCCCAGACCTTAATTGAAGGTCATTGCACTCCCTTAGATCCGTTTCTAGCTTTCGTGTTTCAATTATTTGAACAGATTGTACTGGTCTGTTATTTGGGTTTGGGTTGGGTTGGGCTGGGAGATGCAGTCTTAAATTGGAATGGGGATTTCGTTGTAGTGCTGGCAGTGTAGGTTGAGGGAGTGGAATGGTTCCTATTGGCTGATTCATTGGTCTTTGCCAGTTTGTCTGCCAAGCTTGACTCTACAAAGTGGGAGGGGACCATTGTGTTGGATATGCATTATTTTGCCAATATGGTTGGGCGTAGGGAAAATTTGGCCAATTAGATTGGATTGCTTGATTCGACCATGGTGATGATGAAGGAAATGCTTGTTGTGACCAATTTGAGAAGGGAGGTTGATTTAGCCACATTGTATTATATTGCTGAGCATGATATTGTGGAGGCCGAAAAGAAGAAGTTGGATCGGGGAACATACCTGATTGTCGCAACTGCCATTGACAACGTTGATTAAGTAGGTACACTGGTTCAGGTTCTTCTTCCGCTTCTTTGTGTACTACTTTGAAACCAGGAAGTGAGGGACAATTCTCTGTAGAGTGGTCTTCTGCACAAATGGCGCAAACTTGAACCGCATCTAATGGGAACTCTTTGTGACTGTGTTTTTTTCTACATTTGGGACAGAATATCGCCAGATTCTGCTTTGCCTCTGCTTGTTTCTATTTGGCTTGCATAATATCGAGCTGCGTTTTCAGAGTCCCCAATATATCAGTTTTGAGATTTTCTAATAAATTTCCAATTTCCGCCTGAGTTACTCCTTCTCTAGAGATCTTGTTGTCCCTTGTAAACCTATCATGTTCTGCTAGTTTTAGCCTTGTGCTTCCTCATGAGCTCCTGATACATAAATCAATTATGTTAGCAAAATCTTCTTGATATATGTCTCCTTTTCCCATAATATTCAGTGTTTCAATCCATTTTTCCTTCATACCTTTAATTAATGTTGTTTTTAATACATTGTCATGTAAGGGCAATGATGCATAAGGAGATCTTTAAAGATTATACTAAAAACATTCAACATATTCTTCTAGTGTTTCATTAGGTCTAGGTACCATCTGAAATATTTCATCTTTTAACTATCTGGATGTACAATAATCTTGATATTTCTTCAGGAAAGCACCTTTCATCTAATCCCAGTCATTTATAACACCTCCACCAAACCTCATAAACCATCGTAAAGTAGCTACTTTTAATGTAGAGGGAAATAGTTTGAGCTTTTGGGGGTCAGTGGTATAGTCATATCCTCTGCACAACACATCAAATTCAAACAAAAATGCATCTGGGTCTTCCAATGTTAGGCCATGAAATGTAGGGATATGTTGGAGAGGAATTGCTTTCGTAGGTGCATTGACTGCAGTATCTATAATGGGATATTGCAGTGTGGAGGTTTGGGTGCTTGGCTGGTTCTGGGCCATTTGATCAAATATGTGCCAATAATCTTCCGGGATTTCTAGGAGGGTATTCCTAGGTTGGTTAGATGGAGCAGGGATGGCCTTAATGGGAACGGCCTTAACAACACTTCCTTTGTCTCGGATGATGAGAGTTCCTAATGTCTGGGGGGATTTTAGCTCTTGAGGTTCTTCACCTTCGTTCTGAATGATTTTTGCAGCACTTCCCTTATCTGAGCTGCTTGATGGCTGAATTACTCCAAGAGGAGATCTTGGTTCTTCAGTTTTCCCTGTTTCACCTCTCCCTTCGTAGAGATTACTAAGGTTCCCTTCTTGCAATGATTTTGGGGTAGAATTATCAATTTCTTAAAAATCTTGCTCCTCAGTTTGGCTGTGCACCTCAGCAAAGGCTACATATGGTGATCATGTGGCCTGAAGGGAACTAGTAGGTTGTCTAGAAGCAACTTTTCTAGGTCCTACTGAAGGCTGAGATTCTTCTTTTTTGGGGATTTCATCTATAAAGGTCGATCGGCCAAGGGTCACTAGTCCCTTAGATTTATCAAGCTTGGGTAGTGGTTTAGGATTCTTTTCAAGCTCTTTTCTGCTTAGTCATGCACACAAATCAAATGCTGATTTCTACCCAAAACAACAACAAATCTGCAGGAAAGTGGTCAGGGGAGCAAGGCTGTTACATGCTCTGTACCCAGGTTCTTATCTTCTGTTTTTAAGACCCAACTCTTTCCTAGCAGGTACTTACACTACTCTGAAAAAACAAATGGCTACACTCTTCCCTGGAAATGGTGCCAAAATGTCGAGCAGTAAAAAGGGTCTTTTTCACCTCTATTTACCGTACATTAATTATCAATCCAGGTATCATTTGTTATCTCAAAGAGTGTACTCAGTTTGAGGTGGTCAATTGTCAAGAGTAATGCTAGTAGTATAGTGCTTTTGCAAAAGTAACTAAATCCTGGAAACAAACTCTAATTGTAATGACAAGAAGTTGAAATGATTGTAACTAAATCATTCATTTAAGAAACTACAACACTTCATCAGTCAAGGGTGCAGTAATGATAACTCTTCCCTTTGTAAACTGATGCAATTGAAAAGCAATCAAGGAGAAGATCATCAATCTGGGAACTGGACAACAATAGCCAATGTTCACTACAGTTTCAGATTGTTCTGTTCACACCAAAGCAATTACTTGAAATGATAACTCAAATAACAGGAAAGGGAACAACAACTAATCTACTTAGAAAGATTAAACAACGAAGCTTTAACCTATAGAAATGAATGAAGCAATAATTGTAATCTACAGGAATTAAGAAACAACCTTTATCTCAGAAATGATTTGAACAACAAACTGAAAATGGAACAACAAACTAAAGTGAGTTATGAAATATAGAACAACAACCTAAATCAAATGTAAGCACACAACAAATTAAATCAAATATTACACACAGCGCATCTGTACTGAAGGAGTAGTAATATGAGTTTCGGCATAACAAATATTAACCATGGTTCCGAAGAAACAACAATTTTGGTTACCATGGAACAACAATCCCAATGAACAACAATCACACTTGGAGGTAAACTGTAGATAAATAGACAATAGTACCAGTTTATAAATACATAGCATTGTTACTCTATAAACGAATAGTAATGGTAATCTGTAAGGAACAACAATGTTATACAATAATATCAATCTGTAAAGTAACGATAATGTGATATAAATTCAGAATGAACAACATAATGTTTTCAATTGCAGAGGATAGCCTTACTATTCAAATATGAGTGAAATATAACATAGCCAATACATGAAATAATAAGGAATAACAGATTATTGAACAAAGTAAATAAGAGAAATCAAGACACACATGACTTGGAATTGGAAAATAATGATACAGGAAGCAAGTGATCCACCAGGGCTAGGCCCTTAGCCTCTAGGGATGCATTGCTATGATTACTCTAGAATCAAAGATAGAACAACAACAGAGTTTATGTATTAATCATAAAAACAGAGTTACAGTAATCTCTTTTTAAAGAGAGTCAATGATTAAAGTTTAAGTTACAATAGTGAATTTCATGAAACAACCATAATCCGCCCCTTGGGCTAGCAATGTTGTCCCTCTTTATAGCAGGCGGGTAGAAATACCAAAGGTACATATATTCTTTAAGGTAGCGATCCCTCAGGATCAAAGGATCCTAAGGGATTCACCATATTGTTATTTCTCAGTTATCTCTTCGTCCTCTTGCGCCAATTTGGTATCTCCTCTTCCTTTTCCTGGCTTATGTGCTCCAATTTGGATTGCCTCGTTTAGATGCGGTTCCCTATCAAAGGGACAATAGTTCATTTCATCTTCTCTTTTCCTTTAGAATGGTGATATTCCATTTTATTCCTTTTCTGCATAGGAAAAAGTAATAATTAGTCATTTTATGTTACTCACAAATTCTTCTAAACTTTATCATAATCTTTCACCATATGCCCATTTCATAATGTAAAGAAGTTATGAATTAAAGGAAAAGATAATGAAATAAGTGGCAATTACATACCTTCTCTAATGCTCAACATATGCCACCGAAAAGTTGGTCATGCAAGAAGTATCCTATCATCTTTCCACAAGTTTTTGAGGAGTATTTCTGAGGAAGAAGAAAGCACCTTGACCCGCTCTTCCTTTTGCAAATTGGGTTGTAAGAGATAAAGAATATAAAGGTTACTGAGTCCGAAGGCAAGGAGATAGATAATTTTGCATTCAATCGCTTGGACTTCAATCCATACGATCGTAGGATTGTTTTTAAAAAACATTGTGCGCAGATTCCTTTCCAATGGCTGAGCATGAATTTCTCTAGACCCAAGGAGGAAAGGATAAATAAGTGTTACAATGAAACAAAGCCCTGCCAACCAATCATTTTTTGCAGGGACATCTCAAGTTACTCCTCACAAAGAAGTCACTCTAGAAGTGGAGCAGGAAGCAAGGCACAACCCAGTGCACAGAAAGGGAAAGAGAAAGGTTGTGCATAATCTGACAGAAGAAGAAAGCCACAAATGGAAAGCGAACCCAATCATTTTGAAAGCGACCATAGCAAATGAAAAGAAGAGGAAACAAATGAAGAAGGAAGAGGAACTAAAAAAAGAGGAAGAACAAGAAAATAAGATATTAGAGGAAGAAAGGTAGAGACAACAAGAAGAAGAAAGGAAAAGAAAGTAAGTGGAAGAAGTAGCACAAAAGCAAGCAGAAGAAGAACAGGAACAAAATCGACTATTGGAAGAAGAGAGCAAGAAATTGCAGGAGAAGGAACTTGCTCAAGAAATTGAAGATCTAATACTAATCCAAAACATGGAGGTGGAACCAGAGCTACTAAACTAAGATGTAGATATCAGGCCGAAGATGCAACATATTACTACTCAGTCTCCCCCTCCTCTGACATCAGAGAAATCTCCGAGCGAGGAAGAGGAAATTTCTCCTCTCGATGAGGGTCTAGAGATGGACATATATAGCTTGACTTATGATGAGCTACAAAAGAAGATTGTATAAGAAAGAAAGAAACATTTCGCGAACAAACTCACATCCCCTACATTCATTAGAGAAAGGATTGTGACAGATACTAGGAGAAATCCAAAAGCCATTGTTGTAGCCAACTTGGCCTTCGTAGGTGCTTCCAAGTAAAACATGAAGTATCTAATGACCAAGAATAGACAAATGGAAACGAACTTACAAGCTGCAAGGAAAGAATTTGAACAACTCTGAGCAGAGGTCCAAAAAGAAGCTCCCAAACAAATATATCTTGAAGAATTTAAAGCAACCAAACTTGGAGAAGTACCGACATTGGGAGAAACTATGAGAAACCTCTATGGGGATCTTGTCTCTATGCATAAAGCAGTTGTTTGCCTACATGACATGAAACATAAGTGCAAGGATAATGCTAAAGCCCTCAAATTTGTTCATACAACCATCATTTCCATGCATGAGTAGTCAATGCAACATAAAGGGCCACCTTTAGAGTTGGTGAAGAAGACAAGGGAATAGGCTGAGTTGGAGAAAGCACGGGTGCATATGCTCATCCAAAGCCATAAACATATCAGCGCATTCATCACCAACATTCAGACCTCATATGCACAGTTGTACAAAATGTGGATTTTATGGTGAAGTCACATAAGATCCCTTCATTTGGATCACTCACCGAAGCCAAACACACGAATCAAGCCAAGCAGGAGGTTGAAGAATACTTGGGCCAACTCAAACAGATTGCTACCAAGGAAGATATTCGAGGTGAACAAACACAAATGAAGAAATATATTGGTGGACTTTTCTGGATCAATACCATGTTGCTCCTGCTGAAGAAGGAAACTCAAACTGGTTCCAAGGCAGTGTACCTGGATGCAATGGAGGCTAGAGTTCACTTCTAGCCTAATCCCATCACACAGTTTGGGGACGTCATCTCATAGTACAAATCTTGTGATTGAGAAACTACAAGTTGAGGTGGCCGAGTTGGAGTTTCCCCAAACTCAAGCTTGACTTTTTTCGTCCTATTAGGTTATCTAGTTGACTCTACCTAATTTTGTCTTATATGGGTATGAGCATATTGTAATATTCTATTGTAATTAATTGTAAGCGAAATTCCAAGTGTCAATTTTGGAATGTGAAGAGTCAATTTGTAATGAAGTGCAAAGGTCATGGTGGAAGGAAGTCAAAGAGTCACAAGGGAAGTCAAAGAGCCACCAAGGGAGATGAAAAATCACCCCTTCCATTATAAATACACCCTCATTAGTCATGTAAAGGGATTTTGGCTTAGGATTAGAAGCATGGGAGTTTTCTTGAGAGCCTTAGATACTCCTTATCATAGAGGGAGTATATTTATTTGGAGGAGTAGGTGTTGGCTTCATGTTCCACTATTGGGACTAGTGGTTCATAAATTGTATATGTATTCTTGGGACTTTCACTTTAATAAAATCTCAGAGCCAACACATTCTCATGTATTTATTGTGAATGTAGTTGGACTATTCTTGTAATGTTTGCAATATATGTTGTTTCATTTATGCTAACAATTATGAAATGTTTTGTTTGTATTAATATGAATCTTGTTGGATGCGTGTTATTATGTATTTAAATCAGGGTTATTTGGTGGACTATTTTGTGGGTAACTTATGATTTCTCTTATGCTTGTGTGCTCCTTCCAAGCTGCATATTATTTTAGGCTTCTAAGTGCCTCACTCATTTCCCCTTTGTTGTGGTATAACCTTCACACATTGCACTTGAATCTCCACAAAGTTATACACTTGTTTCACGAAAGTTATGAATACATCATTCTATGTGTTATCACAACCAAGGCATACCACTAAAACCCACTATTTTGGCAACCAAGCCATATTCCGGATGGGGCTCCTACTCCAAATGATGTAAGGTATAATTGGGACTTCATATCAGGGATACCCCTTGAATGTTGGTGGGCCCAACACCGTTAACACAATACTTAGCCTCAGATTCGACCTTATCTTTCTTCCTCAGACTAGACTTCTTCTCTCCACCTTAGATCCGCATTAGATAAATTTTGAGGTAAAAAATTGACCTCAAAACAAAAATTTACAACCAAAATAAACTTTATAAGAACCAATAGGATTCAATATGATGATGTCAACCATGGGGGGTGATTCACCATTTTTGGAGTAAAAAAGTATAAAGATTAAAAAAATATATTTTCTCAGCTCATATTTCTTGCATATCTCCCTACAATTTTACCTTAATTTCAAGCGAGAACACTCGTTGGATGCAAAATTTAATTCATTGTCCAAGGAGTACCCATGTTGTATACTTTTGATGGAACCTACTACATGAAAAATGAGAAATACATGAATGATCCAAATTTATGAAGGAATGAAATGAAATACATATAAAAACAAAAACATAAAGATACAATGAAAACTAAACTTCAATTCATTAATAACAAAGTACTGAAAATTGTTTACATGCAAAATGGAAATAAACTAGCTCAGACGATGGTAGCTTATCATGGAGAAGAGATGTGGTGGCTACATGCCTTCTGAACTAATTTACAATGAGGCTCGAAGGACTACTTATTATTGAGAAACTATGGAAAACCCTAAACATCCAAAAATCTAACCCTAGAAGATGAAGTGCCAAAGTTTGTGGGCCCCATTGGGGTATATTGGTACATCAACTTCTCGAGGTCATAAATTTGGCGTATGATCTCAGTTTGATGAAAGATCTATTCTAGGAATACAAATTTCGACTAAAACCCCTTGTTACAACTTATGGGTTTGTCTATTTTCCAAAAAAATGTTGTTTAGGGCCTCAAAACGGCTCCGAAATTTCAGGACCCAAAAAACTGCCAAATATAGTAAATTGTGCTACAATGAAGGAGATTGAAAGAAACAATGATGGAGGTCCAAGTGTAATAGCTGGGTGTCCACCAATATCCACCTGGATTATTCCTCCCCCATTAGAAGCAATGGTCCCCATTGCATTGAGTGCCTCCATGAGAGGGGGAATATTTTGCTGAACTTAGTCCCTGGTGAGCCACTTTCCTTAGTGCAAGAGTTAGCCAACTTTGGAAACCCGATATAGTTGGATATTATTTTGGTGAGCATTATTTATTTGCATTTCCATGATCCGATCAATTGTGGCTTGTTCCATACAGTCTGGGTTTAGCTCTGTTGGTGTGAACTGTTTTATAATGTCTGATGTGTCTATTAATGGTGGAAAGTATGGCCAAAGATAGTCTGCATTGAACACTGGGTGTAGGCTAAGGAATGGGGGAATTATAAGCTCAAAATCATTGTCTCTGACAACCTTCGTGATGATTTAAGGACCATATCACAGTGGTTTGAGATTCCTATTAGCTCTAGTAAGGCAGTTTTTTCTGCAAACACAACCAAAATTTGTAACCCACCTAAAACTTGTGTGGCACTCGATGTCTATCATGCCGCTAGCTTAACCTGACATAGAACTTATCCAAGATATCTTGCACCTTCTCAAAGATGTGTTGGATGCATTCAATGAACCGAGTTTCTTTATAAGCCTAACACTGTACATGTGTGGATTTTCTCTGTGCAGTCACATGAGGCATGAAAACATCAATTGGACATAATGGTTGAAAACCCAAACCCACTTGAAAAGGACTATATTTAGTCGAGTTATGGAGAGCTTTGTTATAGTTATACTACACATAAAGAAGACTCTCATCCAAGGTTCGTGGATGCTTGGAGTTGTACATGCGTAGGATGTGCATTATCATCCTGTTGATGACCTCTTTCTATCCATTAGTTTGAGGATGGAATGCAGTCAACTTGCTGAGCTTAGTGTCCAATAATGTCTAGAGGCTTAGCTAGAATGTGCTCAGGAACCTGCTATCCCAATATGATATAATGGTCTGCGAGATTTCAAAATGTACCCATACTTGTTCAAAGAAGAGTTTGACAGTGTCATCTGCTATGATGCTCTTCTTCCAAGTTGACAGTATGCCCATCTTAGAAAATCTCCACGAACACAAATACTGAGTCACTATCATGCTTGGTAGAAGGTAGGCCAGACAGGTAGTCCATGGAGATGGATTCTCAGGGCTGGCCAAGAGTAGGAAGAAGAGTGTGCATGCCTTGCTTCTTGATGGTTGTCTTGGCTATGGCACTAGTAGTTCAAGATCTTATATATTTTCCAACGTCCCATCGAAGTTTTGGCCAATAAAAATACTTTTATAGTACGACCACAGTTTTTTCCAAGCCGAAGTGTCTTGTGACTCGACTGTAGTGCGCCTTCCAAATCAATTTGTCACGCTCGCTTGAAGGACCACAAAGGTGGCCTAGGTGGCAACATAATGCATCATGGAGGTGGAAATATAGAACTTTCTTGCCATCCACTAACATCTGGTAAGTGGTGGTGAACTTTGGATCATTATTGTACAATTGTGGCCATGCAGAGGTCTTGTGGCCACAAGAGTTGAGAAAAATAGTTAGTTCTGCAACTGGGGCTGACTTAGGCAATATGAAACATGATTAATGTTTCCCTTCTTGTACTTAATGTTCAAGTGGAATTGTTGCAGATATGTAGACCACTTATTATGATAATAATTTTGTAACTTCCCTTGTGTCTATATGAACTGAAGAGGTCAGTGATCTGTGTGGATGGCCATATACTTCCCCATAATGTAATGTCCCATTTCCAACAAAGCTGCACGATATAATACATTTCTTTATCATAGGTGGGTTACTTCTGAATTGTATCAGAAAGTGTCTCACTGTGATAGACCACCAAATTCCCTTGTTGGGTGAGAACTAAACCAATAACATAGTCAGAGGCATATGTCTGGATTTCAAATGGTTGTTGCAAGTCTAACAATGTTAGTATATATGCAAAGTAGAGGCGGTTATTTAGCTCAACGAATGGATTATGTTGCAACTTAGACCAAGAAAATTTTTCTTTCACTCCACCCTTGGTAACCTGACTTAAAGGCCAAGTGATATGGGAGAATCCCAACATGAACCTTCAATAAAAATTGGCAAGGCCCAAAAATATGCAAAGATTTGTGAGAGTGGTTGGAGTTGGCCAATCCTGAATGAATTGGATCTTATCTAGATCCACATGCACCACTTTGTCATATATGATGTAACCCAAATGTTGGACCTGACCCATGCCAAAGGTGAATTTCTCCAGGTTGGCACATACTTTGTGCTGCTGTAGAGTTTGAAGGATTTGTCGAATGTGTTACAAGTGCTCTTACCATCTTTAGTTGAAGATAAGGTTGTCATCCATATATAAAACCAAAAAAGAGTCGGCGAGGGACCGAAAGATGTCATCCATCAACCACATAAAATTTGAAAGGGAATTTGTCAACTCGAAAGGCATGACCAACCATTCAAAAAGGCCCTTCTTGGATTTGAAGGCAATTTTCCACACATATGTGGGCTCTATTAGAACCCAGTGATAGCCAGAATTCAGGTTGGTCTTGCTAAAATAATTGCCCCCCCTTGAGATGGTCAAGAAGGTCAACAATACATAGGATTAGATACCTGTTCTTGATAATGATTTTTTTCAGTACTTGATAATCAATGTGGAGCCTCTAGGTCCCATCCTTTTTATGTACAAGTACAATCAAGATCCCACAAGGTGAGGAACTTGGTCGGATGTGCCCTTTTTGTAGAAACTCCTAGATCTACCGCTTAATCTTTTAATTTTCCATAATGGAGTGGTAGTATATCAACCCTTTGGGTAGAGGTGATCAAAGGGCCAAATTGATCGAATGCTTGACATGACAGTGTAAGGGAACTATTGTGGGTCAGGAGAACATGTCCCTAAATTCTTCCACAACCTCATCCACCTGATTTTGTTGCATGGATGAAACTTTCCTAGGGGCCATGGATGTGGCCATGATCTTCACCGTACTCTAAGAGCGAATAAAAAATAAACCAAATTTCTGGGTCTGAGGGATGATCTTACCGCATCGCTTAGCATAGATCAAAGAGATGGCAGTATGAATGGCTACTTCTGGTATCCTATATTACTTATTGCCCAAAGTAATAATAAGAGTGCGAAGCCTAGACTCATACATAACATGGTGCTTCCATAAGTATGGTTGGACTAATAATACATCACAAACTTTAAGAGTAACATCATCACATAGTACCTCATTCGTGAAGGGCTTGAGGCTGTAGGGAAGGTGACACTACTGACTGACACGAAGATCTCGTCCTTGGTGAAGCCACCTGATGGTGTATGACTATGGGTGTGGTGTGGTCGGTAGGCCCAACTACTTCATGACCTCTACTAAAATGAAATTATTTTGGCTCATGTTTTCAATAATGAACTACAACATTGAACCCTTCACGCACATTTGTGAGTGGAAGAGACACTCCCCATCCTTTGGATATTTGGGTTCAATGTTCTGGACCTTGATGGTGGCAATGGTGGAATTAGATTCAACATCAATAATATGCTTCTCATTTCCATTCCCCTTGTCGGGTTTTGGCTCAAAACTAGAACATGCATCAAACTCCAAAGCTTTTAGATCAACCACCAGTCATTGCTTAGTGCAACACTCATTTATGTTGTGAGTGGGTCTCTTGTGGAACTCACAAAAAACCACTTTCCTATGTCCTTGTTCATATTCTTGATGTCATTCTTTGCTTATGGCTTCAATGGGTTGTATTGGGTCACTCCACCTTGGCTCTATCCTTCGTTCTATGGTTTTGGGGTGCTCTTGCCCTGCTTTTGATTCGCAGAACCAAAGTTATGCTTCTTTTGTTTAAATTTTTGTTCAATCTTGGGAGCATATCAATACACTGTGCCAAGTGAGGAGATGTCCAGGAACTCCATTTCTTCTTGAATTTATTTGTGCAGACAACCACGGTACTTGAGCACCCAAATTTGTGCATAGAGTATGAAAAACATTTGTGATCTCATGCACATCTTGGTCCCTTTGCTGCCATAGTTTGGTCCACTTTATGTACTTGTGCTCGTAGCTTCCCACGAGGTAATATTGTTCCTTGATAGTGTCTCGGAAAGAGTTCCAATAGGGGGTGACTGTAAACAAAGAGGGTTTCTTGTCCCTTTTCTCACAGTAAGTTTCCTACCAGTCCTTAACATGGGGGGCAACCTCGAGTAGTGAAAAACTAATATTCTCCCTATCAGAGAAACTATGGACTAAAAAATTACCTTCTGGAAGATTCAACCATTTATATACAACATCCACATCTATTTTACCTTCAAATATAAGGATATAGAATTTTAATTGTATCGTAAAGGGGGTGATGCTTTCAAAGTGATTGCTGGATGAAGATGCATTGCCGGTGGACATCCACCGAAGGATTTGGGAAAAGTTGTCCATCATCGTGTTCCTTTTTCACTCAAGGGATTGCTCGACCAATATCTTGAAAGGATTTCATGAACTTCTTTTTCCATGGGAGGTAATTGGGGTCGATGAGACCAATATTGCGAAGGTTCAACCAGTTTGAGCCCTAACTCCTTATAGCTCGATCTAGTTGGGGACATGCACGATAAAATAGAGAAAGAGTATACTGCTCTGATACCAATGATCCATATTTTATGAAGGAATTAAATGAGATACAAATATAAATAAAAATAAAGAGATACAATGAAAATAAAACTTCAATTCATTAATAACAAAGTATTGAAAACTGTTTACATGCACAATGGAAATAAACTAGCTCAGGCGATGGTAGCTTATCTTTGAGAATATATGTGGTGGATACATGCATTATGAACTATATTAAAATGAGACTAGAAGGCCTATTTATTGTTGAGGAACAATGGAAAACCATAAAAATTTAGAAACCTAATCCTAGGAGATGAAGCACCAAAAGTCTGTGGGACCTATTGTGATAAATTGGTACATCAACTTCCCAGGGTTGTAGCTTTGACATACGATATTCGTTTGATGCGTACGATATCTCATTAGAAATATCTAACTTATGACCATAATTTTTTACTACAAATCATTACCTTAGGTCACGATTTTTCCCATTTTCCAAAAAAAACATCATTTAGGGCCTCAAAACAACTTCAAAATTTCAGGATCCAAAAAATTGCCAAAATTAGTAAATTGTGGTACAATTAAGGAAACTGAAAGAAACAATGGTGGGGGTCAAAGTGGAATAGGTGGGTGGCCACCAATATCCTCTTGGATCAATGAAAAAACATGATTTCAATCATTTTTTTCATGTATTTCTCATTTTTCGTGTAGCAGCGTCCATCAAAAGTATGCAACATGGGTACTCCTTGGATGAGGAATTAAATTTTGCATTGAATGAGTGCTCTTGCTTGAAATTTGAGTAAAAGCGTAGGGAGATCAATGGAAAATACAAGTTGAAAAAATAGTTTTTTCTTTTGCCCCTCTAAAATTTGATGATGTAATATAATATTATTTTATTATTTCCATTACTATTTTATAGTATTCCTTAGGAGGCCCATTTTAGACCTTAAAATTTCTATAATTACTTCTTCCCCAGAGTTGATCCAAATTCTTAGTTTGTTGATGGGAGAGAATGGCCTATATATAGGAATTGTAAGAGCCTGAATGTGTGTGTCTCTTCACTGGGGTTGACTTCATCTTTTTGGAGGGTCAACCTATCATTTGGACCCAAAATTCAGCTTTTCAAATTTTTCTCTTTTGCAGCGACATTTAGAACATGTCTTATATTTTTCTTTTGACAATGACATGAATAACATGTCTTACACTTTTCATTATGTACATTTCAAGTGCTAAAATATTAATTAGAAGACCGTACATAACTACAAAATCCAAAACTCCCTCTTAGCTATGGAGGTATTCATAAGGACTATTGGATGTTCTCTTGTTGACAAATTTCTCTAAGAAAAGGCTATAATAATTCATAATCAACTTCAACATCATTCAATTTCCATAATCCCAGTAAACAAAATTGACACATGGTAAATCAACAACATCAACAAGTTGCCATAATTCTGGTCGATACCTTTGCCCTATGGTGTATTCTCACCATAATCCTGGCCAATACCACTGACACATGATACATCATTAACATCAACCATTCACCACAATTCTTGTCCATCTGACACATGGTATACAAAATAATCTTGGTTCGCCATCATTCCGGTCAATAAATTTGACACATGGTGAATATCCAAAGGCCACAATCTACGTAAGTAATTTCAATCTTGATGTTAAATTTTCTCACTCAACCTGTCTATAGAGTCTGAGCCTGATGCTAAAAGGTACCCACTCAAATGAGTGTCTGGGCCTCTAGGAATGTTATTCCTAATTTTGTTCAACATACTTGGCACAAGAAGAATGATTGTCCTCTCCTGGACTATTTTCCCTAATTATGGTCAACATACTTGGCACAAGAAGAATGATTGTCCTCTCCTGGACTATTTTCCCTAATTATGGTCAACATACTTGGCACAAGAAGAATTATTGTCCTTTCCTGGACTATTTTCCCTAATTATAGTCAACATACTTGACACAAGGAAAATGTCTATCCTTGATGCTATTTTATCAACACTCTGGACCATATTTCTTGATCCTGGTCAACATAACCTAGGGAGAATGAATGTCCTTAATGTTATAATTTAAACACTTCCCCTTATTGAGAGAGGCATGCTCAATCACTCCCATTTTGTCCTCGAATTATACAAACTTCATCATGGTACAAAGGCTTTGTTAGCAATCTTCTTGACTTTAGAATAGTATTAGAGCCACATTGCTTTCTCCTGTACCATGTCTCGGTAATAGATCTCACTATGTTTCATTCTATCATTATGATCATTAACTGCACCTAATTGTTGGCTTAGGTTGGGCTGACCCAGGTTCAGATTTTATTGTGCACCAACAAAACACTCAATCATTGGCCCTTTTGGCAACAACCTGCAAGCAAGTCACAGTCTCACTTGAAGTGACTATGGGAGGTTGCAGAACCAGGTTTACGTAGCCTTGAGGGATACTGCAATGTGGCAATTATGTATTTTCTTATGATTTAACACTTATATAAATTAATTCGCATTCATGAACTACTTCACACTTATATATTACTTCGCATAATTACATTCATCACTTAAACATACATAAACTTCACAATATTGAAATGAAGTGTAGATAATAAGCAAAACACCTTTTCAGTCTCTCCTACTATAGATATACCTTCTCCTTGTCCTTGATGGCATGGTCGAGATATTTCTTTAGTGCAACACACTCTTGTTCTATCTAAATTTTTAAGTGTGAGGTGCGTTGTTCTCGCTCCTTGAGCTCAATTGTGATACCTTGGTCCAATTCATGTATCACTCGAGTGGGTAGTGTTTCCATGTTCATATTGACATGGTCCCATCCTTTTGCTTGCTGCATGACTTCGACGGAGTCAAATTCTAAAGCTCCGACAGGTATCTGCATTATCCTCACCCCAAATGTAGTTTCTAACAGACTTTCGCGGTGGAGTCTTGTACCTATCTGCGCCGGTGTTCTGGATGTTTGCGCCCAAATATTTAGCTTTGTGATACTCTGTTGCACACCTATAATAACCTCACCATAACGATATTCCACCTTCTTCGAGGATTCCATTGTTATTTAGTGAACCTTGTCTCTGATTTGATCTAGGTCACCTTCAATGAGAACCATTGGTGTGATTTATTATGATTTATCTGCTTTATGCTTCTTTCTGCTTTTAATGGTAGCTTCGCCTTGGATCTTTCTTTCCTCCGCGACAATTTTATCTATTTCTTCCTTTTCTTTCTCCATAGTCGTATCCTCGTGGCCTTGAGGATATGCCTCATGGTGTTCTTCGTCATGGTATTATTCTTCGTGGTGTTCTTCTTCCTCTTCCTCTTCTTTTGCTTCCTTCTTCCTGTCTTTTCCACTGCCTTCTCCATGGTGTGAAGTGTCAAACTCTTCTTCTTTTGTTGGTTGTCTCCTGCTTCCTCTAATAGAGTCATCCATTTTGTAGGCCATGTCTATATTACTTCTACAAGATCATCATATTGGACCATATATGGAAATGCATGCCATTCTTTATTTGTGTCTTTGTGTGCCTGTATGTACAATTTATGGAAATCTGCCTTAAACCTCACCACAAGGCTTTAATGTTTGTGCAAACTCGATGAAAGGTGTGGATGCTGGTTTACTAACATGTGTAGATTCATTTGATATAATATAGAAAATTATCCTATTCTATTGCGCTTGAGATGATTGAGTGGTATGCCACAACAAAGCATACGTCGTGACCTCACACACGTCTACTTCTATCGGAGGAAACTACGTATTCTACGGCTCCTTCCATGCCAACATAACAATGATCAAGATTAACGAGGCGTAATGGAAAGATGTACCTTTCTCCTGGATATCGTGGAATTCGTCCAGGAATTCCTTGCATAAATATCGAACCCAGTTATACTGAACTCCATTTGTGCACTGTGGCTAAAGACACCACCGATGCAAGAACTTCATTTGTGCAACACTTCCTCATGATATTTCTAGAAAAAATATTTGTAGTGAATCAAACTGCTTGGTAATTGATTGAGTTTATGTCGTAGTCCATATTTCCTTTGACTAACCCATACTTCTTCTTCATATTCTCTGCAACACGGCAATCCTGATCCTTTCCCATGAACTTCTCAGCAAGGTTCTACCCTTGGTAAGGTAATCTAGTGATCCTCCAGATCAACATTTGGTCTATGGGGATCTTATTCCCCATCCATAGGTGTCCATCATGTATTAATACCAATAATTAGTGCACACGCGCTGTGTTTGCTAAGCTTCTGCCGAAGTGTGACATTCAACATGTTGAGCAGTCCTGACTATGCCAACCCATCTGCTCGGCATTGTGATTCCAATCTCATCACTCCTCTCTCTGGGTAGTGAATCTACTACAAGTACATGTATGGTGTGAATTGAGGGTACTTATTCCGTTCATTAAAGTCATAGTATGTAAATTGAGTTGCGGGATTTTCCCTAAGATCTCTCCTAGAAACAACACAACTTTTGACAATAGTGGTTTGAATGTCCCATACTTCGCGTCTTTGGAATCCTTTAATGGCTTGGAATTTGGCTTCCTTGAATGGATGTATGAGGGAAAAGGTGAGATGAATGCTGCACCACCTTCCTCTGCTTGTATTTCCTCTACTTCTTCTTCAATATTGACCTACACATATTTCTTCCGAGGTTTCATAGGTTTGGCAGGCTTCTTGTCCTGTCTTTTCTTGGTTCTTTCATCCTTGGTTTTCTTTTGCCTTGGTGAAGTCTATTGTTTTTGTGGTGTCAGTGCTGCTGGTATGGGTGATTCTACTGTGGGTGTTTCAACTGCTGGCGCAAACATATATACAACTTCCATGACTCCAGACAATCCTTGCTCACAAAAATTCTACACAATCTCCTCCCAAGATTTCTCAGACAACATACACAACGAAGTCTTCTGCAACTTCTTCACACTATTAATCACTCAAGCTCTTGATTTAGCAAAGTTCTTAATCTGAGTGGGAGTCATCTATTTATAACAATTTTTTCCTTCTAACCTCATCATTAGATCTGATTTTATCCTGATTCTGTTCAGATTTTGTCATTAAATGCATATCTATCCTTAAATTATGCTAATATGTCATCTTAAATGCAACTTTACATGTGCCTTTTCCCTTCTAATGGTCATATTTATACTTTTTTGGCGCGCTTCTACACATCCTTTATTGTAGCACACTTATATCTTACGTCGCAACTTCTTGCGAACTTCGACATATTCCCAATTGTAGCGAAGTACTTTTTTTGTCGAAGCTCATTTTGTAGTGTAGTTTATAGTCCAATTCCCACTTTCAACTACATGTGACATGAACAATTTTCTTCTTTCTTCTCTAGGGAAAAGTTGTAGGGGCAGGGTTGTCCCTGCATAACTTCAACCTACTACCATTTACTTTTCCCTGAATTAATTCTCCATTTAACTTCGCTAACTGCACCATGCCTCCATCAGTTATATACTTAATAACATATGGGCCTAACCAGTGTGTTTTGAGCTTCCCTGGAAATTTCACAAACTTACTTTCATAGAGGAGAACAAGGTCTCCTACCTAAAAGTTATTTTTCTTAATGTGCTTGTCATGCCAAGAATTTTCTATTGCTTTTTGTACTTGTTGATGAAATCTTGCTATAAACTTGTGTTCTTCTAGAGCAAGTAGCTACGACATCCTTTCTTCCATTACGTCAGGGTCTGCCATATTTGTAAAAGCTAAAATTCTTAGGCTAGGGACAATGTATTCCATGGGCATCAAAACTTCTTGCCCATAAACCAGCCTAAAGGGTGTATGACATGTCAACGTTTTTCCTGTAGTTCTATAAGCCCATAATACTGCTGGAATCCTAAGATCTCAATCATCTCTGTTTACATTACATAACTTGGTCAGTGTATTCTCCAAGATTTTATTAAATGCTTCCGTAGTTCCATTTGCCTGAGGATGATAAGAAGTTATCTTTTGGTGGTAAAATTGAAATTCCTTAGTTAATGCTTCAATGGTCTTATTCAAGAAATGGGATCCTTGATCACTCATCAATATCTTTGGACACCCAAATCTGGATAGTATGTATTCAAAGAAGAACTTCGCACTAGTTTCTGTGTTGCAATCCTTCACTAGCTGTGCTTTGGCCCACCTTGTCAAGTAATCAGCTGCAATGCTTATATACCTCAAACCAATCCTTTTTCCTGGTGGATTGATAGGTCCAACAAAATCAATAGCCCATTTATCAAAAGCCTACAATGTTACTTATGGAACTAGTGGCATTTCATCTGTTCTTGAAGGTTTTCCTATGTTTGGTAGATATCACAAGCTTCACAATGCTCCTTTGCGTCTTTGTGTAGTGTAGGCAATAATAATCCTGCTCTTAAAATTTTCTGTGAAGTAGATTTCCCTACATAATGTCCACTAGCTATGCCACTATGAACTTCTGTTAAGATTATCTATCTTTCATTCTTAGGAACATATCTATGTAGTATTTCATCTGGTCCCACCTTATACAAATGTCCTTTTATTAGTAAAAAATATGTTGCCTTAACCACCAATTATTTCTTTAGTTGTGTAGTGTATTCTGAAGGGGCCATTCCTGTCGTTAAGAACTGAACATTATTAGTGAGGTGATCATCTGCAATCCTAATCATAAACAATTACGCATAAGGAAGATTATCCTCGATATTCATTGGTTCTTCTCATGTTTCTAATATTGACAGATGATCAGGTCCAACATTTAGTCTTCTTGGCTTAACAATAACTTCAAAGTCATACTCCTGAAACAATAATAGCCATTTGAAAATCTTTCCTCCTAAAACATGCTTATTTACCAAACATTTTAGTGCAGAGTGATCTATGAACATCTTGAAATGTGACCCCAACAAATAATGTCTAAACTTCTGTAAAGAATATACCATATCCAGTCCTTCCCTTTCTATAGTTGTATAGTTCTTCACTTCTTTGACAATTTCCTACTTGCAAAAGTTATAGGGTGATTGATTTCTCCTACATTAGGTTGTGCCAATGCCACTCCTAAATCTATGCATGAAGCATCCACATGAACATGAAATTTCTTATTCCAATATGGGAATACGAGTATAGGAGAAGTTACCATATTTTCTTTCATGTGTCGAGGCTCTTTTGACATTCTTCATTCCATATGAACGTAACATCTTTCTTCAACAATTTTTCCATAGGACCAGTGATCTGTGCATATCCTTTGATAAATTTTATGTAATATCCTGTATGTCCTAATGTGGTGCGAAGCTGTCTTAGTGTCTTTAGTGAAGGTAAATTCACAATAATAGCAATCTTCGTAGGATCCACCTTCAATCCTTGCTTGCAAAAATTTGTCCTAGCAATATACCAAAAGGTATATGGAATATGCAATTTTTGATATTAAGATAAATATGATTATGCCTGCATGTGTCAAGCATTAGTCTTAAGCTCACAAGATGTTTCTTCAATAACCAAAATACTATCCAATCATCAAAGTATACTTCTAAAAACTTGTGAATATATTCTTTGAAATATGAAACCACTACTATTGAAAATATGGCAGGGGCATTCTTCAGCCCAAAAGGCATCACTGTATACTGATATGAACCCCATTTTGTAACGAAGGTGGTCTTATGTTGATCCTCTGGTGCAACTCGATGGTATCCTGAAAATCCATCTATAAATGAATAGGCTTCTTGACCTCCTACATTGTCCAATACTTCATCAGTGAAAGGAGTAGGGAATGGGTCATGTAGATATGCATCATTTAACTTCCTTAAATCAACAAAAATCCTAATTTCTCCTTGCTTTTTCTTTGATTGTACTACCGTAGGACTTATCCACTCTGACTCTTTCACAAGTTCAATGATTCCAGTTGCTATCATTTTGTCAAGTTATTTCTTCACTTTTTATTTGTATTTTGGATTCAGTCTATAAGGCCTTTGCTTAACTGACTTCGTGTCAGGATTTAGAGGAATTTTCATAACTCAATCTCTTACTGTGCCATTCATATCTGAAAAATTAGTGGGAAATAACTCCTGGTATTCATGTAGAAGACCTATCACATTTTTGACTGTCTCTTCATCCCAATAATCTCCTATCATTACAAAATTAGGCTCCTCTTCTGATATTATATTCACCTTCTTTGCCTGAAATGGTTTTGTTATATCAAACATTTCTAATTTAGGTCCATTCACTTCACGGTAGCCTCTAGATTCTACTCTGTCAATATTCTAAGGGTCTCCAACTTCTTCTGTACTGATGTTGTAACATTCCAATACATTCTGTAGCTGCACAGCCCAATCAAGCTGCCAAGTGAGTGGAATTTCATTCTCAAAAATATTCTTTTTAACTATCTGAAGGGATGAATCTATACATGGATAATCATCTTCAAACTTAAATGTCAATATAAACCCATCAACCATCTCTGCCTGGCTTACAATACCATGTCGAAGTTCTATTTCCAGGTACCAGTTTTGTGGAATTGTCTCCAATGTATGGATGAACCCATGTGCTCATTCTTCTCGTGGAATCTCCTTCCATGCTGTCATGAAGAGATGGATGTGCTCTCTAGGATCCGTTTGACCATCATATTTATCTGCGAACTCTTTTTTTACCTCACCAAACCTTATCCATATCAACCTTTGACATTCTTGCCAAGTTCCTATATTCTTCTTATGTGTACCCCACCATCTAGTAGGAGTAGCTCTTAGGGCTATATCTAGATCTAACAATCTTTGACACTCTGGTACCTATTCTTCATATTATTCAAGAAAACTATTTATATCACCCAAACTATCATAAAAATTTAAGTCACATACCTCAGCTATCATACAACAAATCACATTAGTAACTCTTGCACATCGCCTTGTAGATACTTCATGCAACATGTTTTACCAATTTTTCAATTCTTCTTCTGAATCTAAAGCACATGAACTGTCATGCTCCCAAATTAACTTTTCTTAAGTAAGGTTAGCATTCGAGTCAGTCTTTGAAGCCTTCCACTAGCGATCCAACATGTTCTTACAAAGTGGTCTTGGGGTGTCAAAGTCAAATATTGTCATTTCAGTGAATCTTCAAGTAAAATTTGGTCACTAGGTATTAGGTCTAGGATTTGTTTTCACTCCTTCCAAAGTTTTCCAAGTATTGGTCCATGTCACCATTTGGCTGAGTGTACCATCATTCAAAGAGTTTTCATCATTATTTCAAGTTCCAATGCGTCATTTTACACCTTGTTTGTGCTTCAGTGGTGCTTAGGTAAGACTCATTTCCCTCTCTTAGGGTTTTGAAGGTAATTTTTCTTGGATGGTCAAATCATCAACAAAACTTGTATCCTAATGCTCATACACCTTCCCCTATCCCTAATATACCTTCTTAAACACTTCCCATCACATATATCCCTCAAATTCATCATTTTCCATAAACCCTAGCCTATTGCTGTAATTTGACACTTTTCTAGGTTAGACCTGTGTTTTTCTCTTTTGGACCCCTTTCCCTCATTCAATCTTTGAAATTCCACTTTACCCTGCTCCCTAACATCCCTCCCTACTTCCCAAAATTTTCTCAAGAATTTATAAGCCCCTCATTCCCTTCATTTCTACAAATCCCCTGTTCCACACATTGTTGGCATTATGATACATATGTTGTACTTGATGGCAACCCACTCATCTCAGATGATAAATTATAGTGCAGCAAAGTTCACGCACTTTCATGAAGATAAAATTTTATTTCATGTAGATAAAGGTTCACGCACTTTTATGCAGAGAAAAGTTTATTTCATGTAAAATGTTCACGCACTTTTATGCAAAGAAAAGTTTATTTCATGTAGAAAAAAAAGTTCATGCACTTTTATGTGGAGAAAAAGTTTATTTCATGTGGAGAAAATTTCATGCACTTTTATGTGGAGAAAAATTTTATTTCATGTGGAGAAAAAGTTTATTTCATGCAGAGAAAATATCACGCACTTTTGTGTGGAGAAAAAGTTTATTTCATGTGGAGAAAAGTTCATGCACTTTCATGGTTGGTTCATGGTATTGGTCCGACATTTTTTTGATCCTATGGTTTTGGTCCGTGGTATTGCATCCAAAAGTGTTGATCCCAAGTATTGGGTTCATGGTATTGTGTTATTATGGTTTTGGACCGTGGTATTGTGAAAGGCCTAAGACTATAAAAGGGGAAGGAGATCATTTGGAAAAGCATCATCTGAATTGTTATTGAATATCTGATAAAGTGGCAGATCTAGAATACTGTGATTGGGTTATGGTACAAATCTGGATCTGAATAAAGAAGGAACCTAAGCACAAGGGGAAGGATAAGTTCTATTGATGGGTCTTAATCTTCAAGCTTGAATGATAGTATTTTCTGTTATGGGTTTATATTTGGTGTGTGGTTACAGTTACTGTGATTTGGATACAACTGTCAGAGAAGTGTCTACTTGATTCAGTGCTAATTGGTGAAAAGGAGATTGTTTGATGCAGAAATTCTTGATGATTGATTGATGTTCATGGATCCAGTTTGAAAAATTTATGAAACGTGGTCCCTGGAAGAAAGAGAAGGTTGTAGCCTTCTGTAGGCCAGCACCTACGTACTAGTATCTTGGCTAGTGCAAGAGCTAAGGGGTTTGTAGCTCCCTTCCAAGAGAAGCTGGAAAACGAGAGAGGGTTGTAGCTCTCTGCGGGTTGCAGCCCGCGTACTGGTAAAGGACTGCACCAGTACAATTGTAAAAAGAATTTTCTAATTAAAGAGAAGATAGAGATGAATTGCAGCAGGTGGTTTTCACCCACATTGGGTTTCCAACTTATATCTTGTGTTCTTGTGTGTGATTGTCTTCTGCTCTGTTTTACTATTTCCGGTTATTGGTTATTTGATACACAGATTAACAATCAACATCTGAAGAATAAATTAAATTATAAGTTTGCATAGTATACGCGGGTTTCCTTCTACATAGTTGCGGGTTTAATTAACTGAAGTAGCATATATCATTTGGATTTGAAAAAGGAGCATTTGACTTGATAATACTGATTCACCCCCCCTCTCAGTATTATTTCCTACAAAATGAAGGTTAAGAATAGCAATGTTAAGAACCAAGCCCTCACTAGCTAGTCCTAACTACAACAAAAATCTGAATCCTAATGAGACTTTCATCAGGTTTACTTATACAAAAATGTTTTACAGGAAACTCCATTTAAAAGAGAAATGTTCCCCTGAGAACTCTCCAGATTTGTGGATCTGGTTCCCTTTGTCCTTGTCATTCACTTCAATTTCCTCGGCTGCTAGTGAATTCAAGTTGTTGGAGAGGATTCTGTGATATCAAGTTGTCTTAGGGAGTTAATGAGGTGGTCAACCTCACCTATATTCTCTCTAGGTGTCTCCATCAAGCCCCTACATGGTAAACAAGGAAACATTTATGGATGGAAAGTTATCTTGAAGTTTAAAAACGTTGGCGAATCTCACTAGTCCCTAATATGAAAACTATAAAATGTTTATTGATGTATTTGTAAAATTATTAAAATTATGATGATTTTGTATATATTGTCTATATAATGTTGGTGATTTTAGAGGTAAAATAATTTTATATTGTCAAAATTTGGGCAAATCATTTTTATAAAAAAGTGGAAATTGGAAAAATCCTATTTTTTTATTAAATCATCGAAACTTAGCCTACGTGCAAATATTAGCCGCTAAAACTTTCCATGATGGTAAATATATCCAAAAATGCTTTGACCTACATATTAAGCACATTAGGTCACACAATATGAAAAATACCTTTTAGTATTCCTACAAAGCATATTGTGGGCAAAAATGTGAATTACCATTAGAAAATGAGAGTTTTAAGGGATGGATGATAACACAATGAAATCCAAAAGATACCCATCAAGCTACATGATCAATGTGCATAAAAACTTGATACCTAGTATTGTAATTTTTGAATTTATTCAAAGAATGCACAACAAACAAACAAATCTCCTTTTTGGTGATTAGGTAATTGAGTTAAGCCTTAGGCAAATTTTTACTAATGAAATAGATGGCATCAGGAAATTTACCTTCCAGTTACCCCAAAGTTTCCTCTAATACTTTTTCTAATGCATCTGTGTGAATGTGGAAGGGCAAGGCCCAATTTTGGTCCTTGAGAGCTGGTTCAACTATTGATTTTTCTTTGAGCTCTTCAAATTCCTTTTGACAATGGTCTATCCAATAGAAATCTAAGCATAATATCCACCTAGTCCTAAAAATATCTTAACATCATTTTCTCTTTGAGGGACATGAACCTTCCTAATAATTGTAATTTTAATATCCTAAATTCCTTCCTTAGCATTGACAGTGTTGGACCCGCCAACATGTCAAGGGGATCTCCCTAGTAAGAAGTGCCAATTAGACCTCAGACCAGTTGGTGTAGGAGTTCCAGCAATGTTCGTAAAGAAATGCCTTGATCGCCATGTCACAAAGAGGCAAGTAAGATACCTCTATTGGTAGAAAGGGTGTGACCGCTGCAGTGAATCAAGGAAGGCATATGAGAGGTTTCTAACATAGGTGGGTTGAGATGAGTATGCCCCTTGGCAAAATGTAAGAGTACTCAGCTGGAAAGGGAACACATGAGCAAAGATGCATCACAAGGTGGAAAGAAAGTTAGTCTAGCAATCCGAAGTGATGATTAAACGAACAACATGTCTACAACAAGATTCATATAATTTCATATAAAGAATTTCATACACAACTACGTAAGTTAAACAACATATATTGCTAAGCAACCGGAACAGTCCAGCTACAATAACAACATATCAATGAAAACGTGTTGGCTCTTATTATATAAAGAAGTGCAAGTTCCAATTAGACAATACATCCATGTAAACTAGCTTGCCCCAAAAGTCAAATGTTACAGCCACATCCGCCTGCTCCTCCAAAGAGATGAACTAGCTTCGTGTAGTGGAGAAGCCAAGGCATGTTCAATATTGTCCAAGCTCTCTCCAAGATAGTCTTATTGGAAGCTTGGCTGAGCAGAAGCCTCTACAATGAGTTACGAGGGACTATTTATAGCAAATGGTGGGGTGACCCTTGACATTCCCCTTTATGACCATTCAACTACCCTCATGACTCTTCACCTACTCTATGAATGTTACATCCATTATTGACACTTGACTTACACTTGAAATGAATCAACATTACAATGCAAATCTACCCATGTGAACAAACGGCTTGAGCAAGCCAAACTAGACATCACTCTAACTTAGACAACTATAGAAGTCCAATTTCTCAATGTCCTCATGCTAATCAAAAATAACATATTGATGCCAAGATTTGTAGTCCTTGATAGTGTCTGTGTGTTCCACGTGACATTCATCTAAAACTTGACACTTGCATCCATAGCATCTGGGTACACTGCTCGGGCTCCTCTGTCCAACTTGTCTAAAAGCATGCACATCATTGTCTTCAATGTGGCCGGACCAACAACATACTTGTGCATGATATCTAGACTAATACAAAATTTTGGGTTGGAGGTGATGTCCATCAACCTGTCGAAGTACGAGTCAAGCTCTAGTTGGATCTACTTCTTTATCTTTTCCTAGGTGAGAGTCCCAAGTGATTGGATTGCATGTGTGCACACCACAATATCCATGCTCTTGGATACTCATGCATGGGAAGCCTATATGCTAGTGATGAGTTACGGGAGGTCCTCATAGTTCTAGATCTGACTCCGGATATGTGGTTTTAACTCGACTGCATTCACCATCATCATCTTTGGCAAGTGAAGCAAGGCTCCCTTTTACTTCATCGTCCATGTTTCCATGTCATCAACACCAGTGTTGTCACTCAAAAGTGTTCCTTAGAAGTTATGAAAAGAAGGAACTAATTCTTGGAGGAGAGCTTCTTATCAACGTTGTCACAATGGGATGTACAAATAGGTCTATGAAGTCTGCATATGAATATGGAGAGTGATATTTATGGATCGATGGAGTCCATAAAGTTACTAATCTAGGGCAACCTATTTTGTCAAGCTTCTGGAGAGTAAATGGGAACTTATTTGCTTGGTAGTATAGAAAAGGGTGATATAAAATAGAGGAATACTTGAAGACCTGCTCATTACTCATCCTAAGGAACTGGTCATGCATTCTATTGGCTATAAAATTTGCATAATCATAATTGACAATAGGAGGATTTCCTGTAGTGAATATGGACATGAAAGCCAGGATGATTTTATCTATATACTCACTAGTGGTATAACCTAGGACACTAGATATCATTGCTATAATGTCTTGGCCAAATGGGGAAAATATGGTATACACATATGGAGGAGGATATTTTGGGGTATACTTTTCTTCTTCAGTGAAGGTTTGGATTATCTGAGCCAATCTTGTAGGGCTGAGTTTGGGATATAAGTCCAACAGGTCTCCAATGGAGAGATGAGTCAAGTTTTGGCAAGGCTGGAGTTGTAGCATCTCATTTATTGATTCAGCAGTGATGGTGAAAAGTATGGTCTGGGTAGGGGACATCACTTCTCTTTAATTAGGGATATAATTTGCATGGCAATAATGGACAATTTATGGGAAAATTTGAACTTCAAGGAATTGGTACTTGGTAAAATTGGACTCCCAAAAACCAATTTTATTAGCATGGTTTAGGAATTGGTCTTTGTATCGACAGTATAGTTTGAGAGGGGATCCATGGACAGAGGTGCCCTTTATCTGGAAATCCTTATCAACCATGGGGAGTTGGTCTAAGTCCAGATGAGGAATGGAAATAGGTCTAACATCCATAGAAATTGGTGCAACCATTCTCAGTTCTTGTGGATTTGAGAGTGGGGGAGGTGATTTTCAGTCCTTTACAGCAATGGTGGTTTAGTACAGAGTAGGTTTGAGTTGCTAGAGTTTCTTTAATTAATTTTTTACTTTAACTAAGAAAAATCAGCAACTGGTTCTAAAATTGACAGGGTTTTCCAGTGTGTTATGTCTTAAATACCTGGAATTAAGGAGAATTGGCTCTCAACAGGGGGGCTAGAAACTGTGAATGGTTGAAAAGGCTCTAAGTAGGATGGAAAGAAAACTGGGTGCCCTGTGGCATCTTTAGGGTGCAATTGGATGTAGGTTGACAACTTCAATGTTTGGAAGTGCGTGCATGGAGGTTTAAAGTTGAAAAAACGATAAAAACAAATGATTTGGGGATTTTTGGCTTTATGTGAAAAAGTCAATTTTGGTGGGTACAAGTGAATAGTAGTCATTTTATCATGTAGAGGGTGGGCAATAAGTCGTTTCCATCGCACCACTTTTGGGAATCCGGTGGTATAGGGGGGATGTCGCTCGATTGCACACATTGAACTAGATGTAGCTCGGGTGCCCGATGGAAAACAACTTTTTCGGGTGGGTATTATTCGGACGTCGAGCGTACCTGAAATGGATAAGGGTCATCAGATATGGAGGGAAGCATTGTATGGTGATCGAGTGGGGAAGTTGCAGGGAGGGTAGTGGGGGGCCTGGCGGGTGCTTAAGTGCAACGATTTTTGAGTTAATGAAGGATTAGAGTGGAGTTAAGGCATCAGGATCATTAGCGGTGAGTTTAAACAAGGGATTATCTAACTTAATCACAAATCGATTAGTTAGAGGGTTTTCGGGGTTTGGGTGAAATTATAGTTTATATTTTAAACTAGGGTATAGGGCTAGTTAATATGCGGGAGTTAAATATATATGGGGAAAAAGAGTTTTTGCTTACGGGATTTAATAAATAAAATTAGTAATTAATAAAATGAGTGGAAAGAGGCACAATACCTTAAGTAAATGTTTTTCATGACTTTGAATGCATTTTCACATGTTAACATCAAACTTAGGGTAATGTGTGTTTTTGTGGGTTTTTTTTTCTAGAAAATGATTTATGTGGGGGGGTAAATACTTTTCCTAGGTAAAAGTATTTTAACCTTAAGAAGAGAGTATTATTAAGAAAAATGAATGAACTGAAGGGGGAATGAATTTTTGTAGGGGGACTTTGGTACTTGTTAACCCTAAATCATTGATTTGAGGGTCTAGTCCCTCCAAAAGTTAGAGAAATGCTCTGAGCCTCTTTGACTTAGGGCTTTCAAGTACTTAGAACTATATAATGGGAAATTAGTAAAGGGAAGGGGTAAAATGAATCGGGAAAGTTAATTAACTGACTTTGTAAATCATTTTCATGCATGATTTTTCATTGATATCTGGAACTTTTACGATGTGAATGATAAATATGCTTTTGTCTAATCAATGATCATACTTTTGCAACATGTCTTCTACTTACCCATCTACTCATCCTACCATTTTAACTTCTCTTTATTAGGGTGCATTTGAGTTAGTGAACCCTTATCAAACATTTTTTCTTTCTTTTTATAGTAGTAAACTAACTAAATCTGTTGTTATTACATCCAAGGGCTCAGATTAAATAGTTGAGCTCCTTTTACTTACTCTACCTATATAATTATCCACCAAGATTAAACAATTTGGTCATATTTTTATTCTCTATCTATAGACATGAGATTTAAAACATGAAATATCCAAGTTTAAACATTTTCACTATCATGGATTGCGGCAGAGGTTACAAACCACACACAATCATTATGATGCATAAAATTAAATAGTAGTGGCATTTTGACTTGCTCACTTTCATGGTCTTTTTCCTTTTTGGGGTTCATATTTTTCACTTTTTTTAGGAACTTTTCTCATTCTTTTTGTCCTTTGATTTTTCTTTTAGGACATACCCTCTTTACATATCTTAATTTTTTGAATATGGAAAACATTTGCAGAAAGAAAAAGTATGTACATATTACAGGTTTAATCTCAAACATTCAAAAATTATGACTCCTATTGGTATAGGAACCTAAAAGTGGCTCCACTTGGGGATGGCATTTCCTGGTGAAATGTCAAGAACTTTGTATACCAATGGCCTTTTGAATTCCTATGATGTTACCCTGTAACTTTTCCTTTTCATGTTTCTGCATTATTACTATTTATGACAGTAAAACTTTTGAGGCTTAGGGCCTTCTCTTCGAGCTTCAACTTCATAAATCACCATCCAATGAACTTTATACATTTGAAAGTAAAGTATGTAAAAATGATCAATGAAATCAATAACTAGCTTCAATATAGTGTTTGAGCATTCAACCATTCACTGGTCCTCCTTCTGCTTTTGCGCCATCCATTTCTCTGAGGAAGAAAACACCATTACCTCTGAAAGCATAAATGATATATGGGTCTTTCCATAGGAAATCAAATTTCCCATGTTTACCTTTATCTTCTCCTTGAATTTCATTTTAGTCCTTTTATCAAAATCCTTCTTGATCCTTTCCTGCACAATTTGAGATCTGATGTACAGTTCTTCCCTGGTTTGTTGTAAGTGAATTTTTTGGTTGATTATTCTTTGGATGTAATTTGGTTCAACCTACAACTCTTGGAGCAACTTCATCACTGATGTTCCCAAGGAAGAGGGGAAAACAACTTCCATTCCATAAACTAATTGATAAGGACTAGTACCAATAGATTTCTTTGAGGTTAGCTTGTCTGCCCATAAGGCATTTATTAGCTTTTTGTTCCATATTTTCTTGTTATCCTCTAATGATTTTTAGATGATATTTACAAGACTTTTTTTTAAGGATTCTACTAGTCCATTTCCTTGAGGCTAATAAGATGTGAAGTGGCCCAAGTTTATATGATACTTATTACATAAATCAATCATTCTTCTAGGTTTGAAAGTTGTTGCATTATCAGTGATGATTTCGGTTAGGCACCTGAATATTGATAGGATGTTGGCCTCAAGGAGGGTTATTATAACAGTGTCAATGGCTTTCCTTGATGGTATGACTTCTATCCATTTGGTAAAATAATCTGTAGCAGTGAGGCTCCATCTGTGTTGGGTAGAGGAAGGTGAGTGGATTTCACCAATGAAGTCAAATCCCATTGTTGAAAAGGTGCTTCAATAGATATTGGTTTTAGGGGCAGGGGTAAAAGCTTTTGTTTTCCTTCAAAAATACGATATTTATGATAGGAGGTTACAAATTTCTTTACATCAGAAAACAAAATAGGACAAGAGAAACTGGCTATAAGAATTTTGTCAGCAGTGGTTTTCTAGTAAATATGTTCTCCATTGTCACTTGCATGAAACTCATGTAACACCTTGTTAGATTCTTCTTTCAATAAATAGTTAAGAAGGATACCTTCATGATTCCTAAAGAAAAAGGCATTGTAAGAAGAGCTTCTGCATAAATCACATCAAAAAGATCATTGTCGACGCGTTTCGAACCAACCAGTGTGGTTCATCGTCAGGACGAGTTGAAGGAACAGATCTGGCCTAGCAAGTTAAATAGACTGAGGGAGACTCCAACGGCTACATAACGACTATATTTGACTTGGACCTAGGTCATAATTATATTATTAATAAAATTAATAAAATTAATCTAATTATTATTTTTCCTAATATTAAGTTAATAATATAATATTTTAATTCCTTGAGATAAGAGAAATTAGGTTATATTGATAAATATAATCTAATTAATAATTTTTATGACAATAAGTAATAATATAATATTTTTATGAGTTGATATTATTAAAGGAAATTTATTTGTTTAAATAAATTAATGGTTATTAAAAATAATTTAGGTTATATATATTATTAAATCTAGTCCTATAATATTATATTTCTAGAAGGAATTAAAATATTATATTATTGAAGGAATTAAAATATTATATTATTAACTTAATATTAGGAAAAATAATAATTAGATTAATTTTATTAATAATATAATTATGACCTAGGTCCAAGTCAAATATAGTCGTTATGTAGCCGTTGGAGTCTCTGCTCAGTCTATTTAACTTGCTAGGCCAGATCTGTTCCTTCAACTCGTCCTGACGATGAACCACACTGGTTGGTTCGAAACGCGTCGACAATGATCTTTTTGATGTGATTTATGCAGAAGCTCTTCTTACAATTATGATGGATCACAGAAGCCTCAATTCTACAAAAAAGGCATTGTCAAGATGCAAAATTTTAAGGATTTCATTTTTAAAAATTTGCTTTTGGTCCTAGATAATTCAAGAGGAGCTTGTAGATTTTGTAAAAAATATATAATGTTAGCATACGAATGTGATTCAATAAAGGCCTGGCTGATTGGTGGAGTTGCCATATCCTCTCCATTATCCATTTTTGCAATAAAATTTATATCTAAGCCTTGACAATTCGATTCAGCCATGAACTTGGCTAAACCATGGCCTCTAATTAATTTTGTTGGTTTGATTTCTAGGTCATATTCTAATATAGTAGCAATCAATTTCCCTCTCTTTCCATCTGGACCATCCTGAGTTAGGATATCCTTGACTACTGAATTGGGGACATATGCTATTATATGATAATATAAAATGTGAACTCTAAAATCTTTGATAGCCTTGACCAAAGCAAAGGCTTGCTTTTCCATGATGTTGTATTTTAAGGGGGCATCTCTTAGGGCTTTGCTAAAAAAGGCAATAGGTTGTCCATAACCATCATCATTTTTCAGCAGTAGGAGTGCAACAATTGTGTGTTCAGAAGAAAAGGAAAATATAATGAAATCTCTATCAAGCTTTCGACTGATCAAAGCTTGTGTTTTTGTTAAGGCTAGCTTAATATCTTCAAAGGGTTTCTTAGCCTTAATGGTCCATTTGATGGTCAAATATTTTTTCAACATATTGTTTAATGATCTAATTAATTCTGCTAAGCTAGAAACAAATCTCCTAGGAAAGTTAATTTTCCCTAAAAAGGCTTGTAATTCTCTAATTCTCTTAGGATGCTGTATCAGTAAGATGGCTTCAATTCTTGTAGGATCTATTCGGATACCATCTTTAGAGAATATATGGTCTAATAAATTTCCCTCTTCTAACTCAAATAAAGATTTTTTGGGATTCAAAGAAATTCCATACTTCCTGCATTGGATGAAAACCTACCTTAGATGATCTAAGTGTTGTTTATCAGATTTTGAGAATACAGTGATGTCATCCAAATATATTACTAGGAAGTCATGAATTTACTTAGCAAACATTACGTCCATGGCTCTTTGGAAAGTGGCCCCTGAATTATTTAATCCAAAAGGCATCTTCACATACATTAATGTGCCCCAAGGAGTAGCAAATGCAATTTTAGCCTGATCATCTAGGTGAACTAAAATCTTATTGTAACCAGAAAACCCATCTCATAATGAGATTGTGGTTGACCCTACTACCCTTTGTAAGATATGATCCATTTTAGGGAGAGGGTAATTGTCTTTGAGTGAAACTTTATTAAGATTTATGAGATGGACACAAAGTCTAATCTCACCAGTTTTCTTCCTTGTTGGCACCAAATTTGAAACCCAATCAGAGAATCTAATTGGTGCTATTATCTTGGACTCATACATCCTTTGGATTTTTTTTTCAATAGAAAGCAATAGGATGGCATTGATCCTCCTAATCTTCTACCTGAAAGGTTTCCAGTTTTCTTTTGATGGGATAGTGTGTTGTATGATGTTGGTGTCATAGGACTTGAGATCCTCATAACTCCAAGCAAAGACATCAGGGAATTCCTTTAATAGTTCAAGGGATTTCACTTTTTTGGTATGAAGTAAGGACTTTGAAATTTTGATTAATTTTGTATTTTCCTTAATGCATATATTACACTCCTCTATATCAGATTTTAAGTGTTCCACCTTTGGTTTTATAAGGACATCATTTGAATCAAACAAGTCTTCCAAAGGGGTTAATCCTTTCGGAAAAAAAGTTTTCTTTGAGTTTAATGATTTCAAAGTCTTCGTTAATTAGCTCATAAATTTGAACTGCTTTAGGTTTTCTACATCTAATTTTGTAAATTTAGTGGGATGGAATCTATCTATACTTTCATCTTCTATTTCATTAATTTCTAGTACATATTTAAAATAAGGATCTAATGTTATGTCAGTATCTATATTACTATTTAAAAATTCTTCCTCTAAGGTTAAAAAAATGTTTATCTATTGTTGATTAGCAAATACTTGCCAGTTTTTCAAGTTATTTGGGATAGCAGGTCTATGCCTGACCTCACCAGTGTACTGATGGTTGGTTGAAATGGTAACTTACAAGTGCTAGAAAACATTGCAAAACTATGAGCCTGCATATTATGCTTCCTAGGAATTACAACAACCTTGGTTTCTAGGAAAGTGTTTAGTATTTCTGTAATGGTTCCTTTGTAACAACTTAATCTAGGGTCTTTGGTCATATATAGAGACTTGATCTGTTTTATCACTAATTCAGAGTCTCCCATTACAGAAACTCTTATAGCTCCTAGCTTCCAAACTAATTTAAGACCTAAAAGAAGTGCTTCATACTAAGCCATGTTGTTAGTGCATTTAAAATTCAGTCTATAAGCATGGGCCTCTGAGTGATCATTCTCTAGATTGTATATCCAGACTCCTGCTCCTACTCCTAACTTATTAACTGATCCATCAAAATCAAGGTGTCATAATATCTGATGTTCTTAATTTTCACTATCACGGGGAAGAAAATTTTCATTGTTTGTTGCATTTTGGTTATCTTGTTTATTGGAAATCTCTTGAGTTTGGACCGCTTTTTTTTTAGTTGTAACTACAATTTCTTTTGGTTCTGAAAGAATACTATTTGAAGTGGTTTGTTGCATTTGTTCAACATTATACAAAATAAAAGAATCAATGTCCGAATGCAGGGAGTAGATAGGAAAGTTTTGAGGTCTATCCAGACTACTCACCACATATTTCATTAGGGTCTCTCTATACAGCTTTTTAGCTTGTCCAAAGAGTGATATTGTGGCATATGACATGCCAAGTTGAAAAGATCCTTAGATTTTAGCTCCCTGTGATCTAGATAATAGCATGCCATATTTAAGTGGGATGTCAGTGACTACTATATCCATGAGAATGGTTTTAACAAGATATTGTACTAAGGAAACACACAGGTCTTTGATTAACCCTAGAAACTTTACTTGACTTGAGTCAAATGAAAATAAGTCCTTGTAAGGTCTAGTAATGTTCAAGTTTAACTTTTCCATAACCAATTTAGGCATTAAATTGTGTGAAGCCCTTGAATCTAACATTGCATTCTATAAGATTTTATCATGAATACTAAGGTTAATATAAAAGGGTGGTATCCATCCTTCTAATGGTTTTCCATTAACATTAGGACTGAATATAAGCTCAGGCTGATCATCAAACAAGTTGACAGAGTCTTCATTCTCAAAAAAGTTTAAGGTTTTGTTTATTTGAGACTTATAGGTTTCACTTTTAATCAACTCTATTAAGGGAACTAAAATTTTTAATTTAGCTACCTTTTCTCCCAAATTGAAAGGAAAAGGGGCTTTTTCTACTTGAGTGCTTGCAATTTTCACAACAGGAATTGGAGTAGGTTGCTCTTCTTTTTCTGCATTTGAGGTCTTTTTCTGTGGATTTTCTAATATGGTGTTTGAAGATTTCTCCACTATCTCCTTGGAGGCGATTGAAGTGGATGGTTGATCCTTAAGGGGATGGTCATGGGTTATATATACAATGGTGGGACCAGGAAGATTTGGATTTGGTATGGGGATAATTTGAAGAGTTTTAGCAACGAGAGCTGTTTTGATTTTCTTGGGTTGATTTGGCACTGTTTTCTCGGTTTGGTCAGGAGTGTCCGAATTCTTTTTACTACTTAAATTGTATTTTTTGTGTACTTCAAAAATAGTAGAATCATACCCTTGTTTATAATCAAATGATTCTCTGGATTGGGTCTACAATTGATGCAGCATATGCAGTTCCTACTCATCTTGGGTCAAGAAGACAATTTCCTCATCATCTAATCCCATCAAGTTAATGTGTGTGTCTTGTTTAGGGTCATCTAAATGAGATGTTTCAACATAGTTTTCCTAAAAGGGAGGCCTAATATTCTGGTCAATTCCATTCTTTCCAGTATTTTGATTCGGATTCTTTCTAAAGTTTTGATTTCTCACTGGAGGTGCTTGTTTATTATCCCATTGAGGTTTCCTGTCAATGTTCTCTATCCTATTGATCAATTTTTCCACATCCTTGGTTATAACATCTATTTTAAGGTCAGAAGGTGAGCCTTCAACTTTGGTAGATCCTCTCCTTTCATTCCTAACCCTAGCTCTTTTTTCCACCAAGTTGGCTTCTACACTAACTACTACACTCTGCATGTCTTCTAAAGTTGGGGGATTTCTCTCTCTGAGTTGGAATGCCATATTAGTATCAAACCCACGAGGAAATTTTATCAGTTCTAAGTTAGGTGGGGGCCTAAGATTGATTGGTATTGCATTGTATATATTGTTAAATCTGGTGCAATAATCCTACACTCGTAGAATCCTCGTATGTCTTGCGGACGAGTTGAAGAATAGGTTCAGCACATCTCTTCAGTTGTCAAGAAAGTACTGAGTCCATCATCTTATTTTGGTATCAGAGCCCTGTTCTAATCCTTGGATAATTTCTAGACAGAGCCTAAAGCTGGCCAGGTAGCCTTCGAAGTGCAGTTATTCTGTAATTGCAATTTCGATAAAAGCCACTTTAGTCAATCTCTGGTTGAAATTATTTCAATATGTCTAGTTTTCTTCGTTCATTTTCAACTGTCGAATGACGTGTGGTTAATGAAATATCATCACACTCAACTGAGACTGAAATAGATGTTACTAGTAATCATGAAGCAGTTGAGAATCCAGAACAATGGAATCCACCCTCTCTGCATGCAACTGATATTTATAAGCTTCCATTAACATTTGCATTCAAGAAAAAGTCATTTCTGAAAGAAGTAGAAATAACTCTGAAAATATCTGGTCCATCCGTCCAAATAGTTGCTCTGAATCTGTTCTCCGAGGATGATATCAAAAAGTTTAAACAGTATGTAAAAGAAGGCAAATACTTTGATATTCACTTTGGAGGGATAAGAATTGGGTTAGCCCCTTTGTTTCGTCATGGAATCAATACCCCTTGCATTGCCGACTTGTTCGACACTCGCCATCAAACATATGACAATGCTAGAATCGGAACTATAATGGGAAATTTAGCTTCTGGCTGTCAATATGGTACCATCTATCCAGATTATGCTGTCAGTCTAAATGAGGTTCATCTTAAAGACTATTGGAAAATGTTGGTCGGTGTTCAAGGTGTGTCCATGGTCGAAGATAGTGAATATTTGTCTATCATTGCTCAAGCCTCATTCCAGTTAAAAAATACTGTTCATCCCAAAATCAAGCAACCAGTTCTAAAAGATTGTGTTACAGTAGTAATATCTAATGCCCAGGTTGAAGGAGTGTTGTATGATTCCACAGGATTACCCAGTAATTGGTATTTCCATTACAAATCAATTGCTGACCAACAGAAGACAGATCCCAAGTTTAAAAGGGTTGCGATTGATAATGGACATGTTAAGCTAATACCTGCTAAACCAAAGATACAGAAGCCTATTGCAAGGCCCCGTAAACATGTGTTTCCAATAACACCATCCGATCTACCCTCTTCATCTAGTACAAGTAACATTCCTACTATTGATGAACTCGCTTCAGAACCTCAGTTGTCTCCAAATGAACTGTATATACCCGAATCCAAGCCGTTTTTACCATCTGTAAATAAAATGCATCGTCTATTCGGTTATAGATTTTAGCCGGTCGAAGAATGGCAGTATGCCAATCGTAGGTTTGTAAAAGGAGGAAAGTGGCCGCCCAAAACAAAGTTTTGTACAACATCTTCTGTCTCAAAACAACCTGCGACCAGAGCTGACTGTGCCCCACTCATAGAACATAATTCTCAAAATCCAAATGAGTTAGACCAAACCTATCAAATAGGGAATTACCTAACTACTTGGTGCTCTTATGCAGAAGAAGTTCTTGATGATTTAGGCAGTGAGACTGAACAAATTTTAGAAAATTTGAAATTGTTGCATGAAGAACAACAACAGGAAAGACAGAAAAAACAAGAAAAATTGAAAAAGAAGAAAGAGAGAAAAAGAAGAGAAGCAAAGCCGCCTACTTTCTCTAGATCAATGTTTGTCCCACAATTTGAAGAAACTGAAACAGACACTAATGAGGGAGAAGAAAAGGGAGAAGCATCTACAACTCAAGCAGACTGGAAAATGGAATCAACTAAATCATTTAGTTATCCAAAATCCAAGAATGATGTAGCCTCTCTAGAAGATGCAGCCATAAAGTTTCCATCATTCATTTTGCCCTCATTACAAAAAGAAAATGTATTCAAAGAAGTGCCCAAATTCCCGAAAATTGAACAATATCTATTTTCAGCAAATGATTCTGGATAATTCATCTAATCCAGCAGAATCAATAAGAATTTGGATAGGAGCACTTTATCAAATTCAAGTGACCACGAAACTAGATAATTATTCTATTTTTCTCTTAGCAGAAAAGAGAATGGCTGGTATCGTCCACTGATGGTGGATGGGAGGAGCGGAACAAGAAAGACTTAATGTAGCAGCTAATGGATTAGCTACATTAGAGGTTTTATTTCTTACTCAATTTGTTCCTGAACCAATAGATGAAAAGAAACAAATCATTACAGATCTAACAAGAATGCAGTTAAAAGATCTTAAAGAGTTAGATTCATTTGGTACAGAATATATGTCCAAAGTCTACAAAGCTAATCTACCAAATGATGCTGTGCAAAAGGTTTCTTTTCTTTCCAAAATTGCCTGGAAATTTAGGCGATATGATTCTCAAAGATCTAGAGGTCCAGAGAAAATCCATAGAACAAACTTATTGGATAGATCTACTTTTCAGATGTCAGGAGAAAGTTAAATATTTTTGCTGGCAGAAAAAGACCCAAGAAATTTCACCAGGGTTAGATGTTTGCCGAACTGTTCTCCCTTGGACTCCATTCAGAAAATCCAAATCTAGAAAGTCCAAGAAATATGGAAAATATCGCCCAAAAAGAGTAGCAAACCCAAAAAAGCCATTCAAGAAATATAGATATTTGAAAAAGAGAAGAAATCCCAAAAGAGATAATGCTTGCTTCGTATGTAAGCAAGAAGGCCACTATGCAAGAAAATGCCCCAAGAATGCGCCCTCAAAATTAAAAGCATGTGTAGATATTGAAGATTATGTAGATAATTGGTCTGTTGTAGATTCACAAGATGAAGTGTCTGATGTATATATTTTGACTGATGCTTCCTTGTCCGAAAATGAAGAAGAGTTTGACTTAACCCAAAAAATGAACATTTGTGATGACTGTTCAGACTCTGATTTCTTCAAAGAAAATCGTTACAGCGAAGAAGAAAGTTCAGAAGATGATACAGAAGAAACTTATGATATAACTTCAGAAGATGTATCTATAGAAGAAGATGCCTCCTCAGACTCTTCCCAAACAGAACAGAATTCCACTTCCATTTTAGATTCATTGTAGCCACAACCCATCGTGAATTCTTTCTGTCCATATCCTAAAAATGTAGCATCCTCTTCCTTATCAATGTCAAAAAGAGCAGTAGTTCCTCCAGAAGAAAATGCTTTCTTAAAAAAGATTGTCAAGTCAAATAATCTATTGTATATCCCAGTCGAGGTCCAAGTCAGAAATGAATGGATTACAGTAGATGCTTTTATCGACACAGGAGGATCTAATAATCTGGTTCACCCATCCCTCTTTAAAGGTCTCTGGAAACCACTTCAGAATATTCTTGTCTCAGAAACCATTGGTGGTTCAGTAAATTTAACACATTATGTAGACAATGTTTCTATGAGATTGGGTGGGAGTATCATAAAAATATCGGCAATTCAGCACTATGATAACTCTGCTAGCCTGTTTCTTGGTATGCCTTTCATCAACTCAGTTTTGCCTGTCACTATAAGTAGTGATAAAATCATTTGCAATATCAAGAAGAAAGCAATTGCAGTGCCAAGGTTAACCCTCGCCGATTCTGAAGCCAGAAAGCAAAATCGTCAGAAAAAGGTTGGACAACAAAAGTCTCAAAAAACTTCACATGATTGGCAAGAAGTATTGCAAATTTATGAGCAAAACAGTCAACCTAAACAAAAAGCTTTCAGAAATCCTGATTGGTCGAAAGATCAATTAGAAATGTTTGAAAAATTGTTAACATGTTGTTCAGAAAATCCCAAAGAATTCTGGGATATAGAGAGTCCAATGCAGGAAATTATCACAATGCATGATAATGGGGTAACAGGTAAAATGATACCATGCACCCCCAAGGATGAACAAGAAATCCAGAATCAAATAGAAGAACTATTGAAGCTAAAGCTTATTGAACCATCTGAATCTCATTATTCTTGTTCAGCTTTTTTAGTCAGAAATCATTCAGAGATTGTGAGGGGTAAAGATAGAATGGTCGTAAACTACAAGCCGCTGAATGCAATAACTAAAGGTTTTCAATATCCTTTTCCGAGACAAGAAGTAATCATGCAAAATATCCAGAAAAGTAAAATCTTCAGCAAATTTGACATGAAATCAGGATATTATCAAATACAAGTTGCTCCTGAAGATCGTCACAAGACTGCATTTACTTATCCTGCAGGTTTTTATCAATGGTGTGTAGTACCTTTCGGCTTAAAAAATGCTCCTGCATTTTTTCAAAGAAGAATGGACTACATCTTTGGTAAATATAGTTTCATCGTTGTATATATTGATGATATTTTAGTACACAGTCCTGATCCAGAAACCCATTTAAAACATCTGGAAATTTTCTTTGAAGAAGCAAAGAAGCATGGGTTGGTTCTATCTAAAAAGAAAATGGTCCTTTTTCAAGAAAATATAGATTTTCTGGGAATTCATATTAAAGACGGGAAAATCAATATGCAACCTCATGTCCTTTCAAAATTATCTGATTTCCCGGACCAGTTGACTAATACTAAAATGATCCAACATTTCATTGGTATCCTTAATTATGTCAGTAGATATATTCCTAATCTTTCTGAGAAAACAACACCAATTCGTGGCTGTCAGAATTATGCCTGGTCTTCCGAAGCCACTCAAGCTATCAAACAGCTCAAAGAAGAATGTAAGCATCTTCCTGCTCTAAAACCCCCAGGGAATGGTTTTATGATCCTACAAACGGATGCTTCTGATAATTTCTGGGCAGCAGTTTTAATAGAAAGAATATCAGTTGGTTCAGAGCAAGAAGAAGTCCTATGTGGATATGCATCAGGAGAGTTTCAGACTCATCAGAAGAACTATTTCCCTGCAGAAAAAGAAACTTTGGTTATCTTTAACGGAATCCATAAGTTTGAAATTTATTTGGCCCCTGTCAAATTTTTTATTAGAACTGACTCAATGAATTTCAAATATTTTCTTACTGCCAAAATTTCTAAACAACTGGCAAGAGGACGATTGTTAGCTTGGCAAATGTGGTTTGCTATGTATGACTTTGATGTTGAATGGGTGCCAGGTAACTCTAATATGCTTGCAGATTCACTTACCAGGGAGATGAATAAAGCTCACGGACTACAAGGAAGAACTGGAATTTTTTATCTACATGAAGAAGATTCATTTCTAACTTTTGTCATTAGATGGCGTATACTTCAGCAAATTTCCAGTGACATATCCGAAGAAATCAAGAAGGTTTTTGATATGAGACTCCGAAGGAACCAGTGGATCCAAAACTGCCAAGCATGGCGGGCAAAAAATGTTGGTATATTCCTAGGGTTAGATGAAGACTTAATAAAAGTCTTTTTTCTACCAAATATGAAAGTGAAGATTTATTTTAAAACCCTAGATGATTACTGGACTAAGGAGTATACAGAAAAATCCATAAAAATTTTGAAGACTTTGAATTACTACCAAATCATTGGAGTAATTGACTTTGCCCTCTTGGTTTATACTTCAGCTAAGATGCTTGATCTAGAAGAAATCAATATGACTGAGGGTATTCCTGACCTTTTTGATGAATTAGAAGCAGCTTTTTTACAAAGACCAGATGAAAATTATTTTGCTACTGATTCTTTCCCACAGTATGAATTGTTTCAGCCTTTTGTAGATTGGGAAATAAGAGATGGCAAATGTAAGAAGAAAATTGTGATGAGATCATCCCAGTGCGTCGAAAGAACTTTGCAATATTTACGGACATTCTCAGCACCTTGGGATCATGTCAGTTTAGAATTCTGAACTCCAATACAACCAAATCCATTTGCACAAATGTTTTGTTCAAAAGTATTAGAAGAACCTCGAATCGTGAACAATCCAGATGAAATAAGAAGGATTACTAGTTGGCTTAAAGAATTCGCCAAACTAACTTTGCAAGAGAAATTATCTATGATCAGAACATTAGATAAATTGCAAGGGAATAAAGCCACTTTTGATCTCTGGATAAATCAGAAGAATTTGGTTACATTAAGAATTTTGCACGGGAATTGGAATGAAGATGTAGCATATTTAATTAAATTACTATTATCTAATCATGTTTGTTCTTCAATAGTGTTTACAAAAGGTTGGCAGTAACAGAATGACATCAGCCAGTATTGCAGGATTTGGGTTAGATATTGTATTGAAAGATCAGTGAGTATGTTCCAAATCTTCAAATGGGAGTTGCTCGACGGAATAGAATTATCAGTTCAAAATTTACCCGATTTCTGATCAAGAAAATCAGATCCTTTCCTTGGAATAGAAATAGATCCTATGGCCTATATCAACAGATGGAAAGCAAAAGACACTGAGTATCTGTTCCCTCAGAAAAATCTTTATGTCACAACAGATACAATAAAATTCGATACCGGACAATCATCGAGAGCTCCACTCAAAACCGAATCTACTTTAACCATTGCCAGCACTAAAGGAAAAGAAAAAGTAGAAGATGCCATCGAGAAGGACACTCTTTATGTCGACACGTTTGAAGATGCCCAAATCAATAATATTGACTGGGAACAGAAGTATCTCGATCTAATGGAACAACAATACTATGACAACAAATCCTCATCAAAATTTGATCCGGGATCTGACATCGAAAGTGACAGAAGTCCGACATGGTAGTATTGTTACTATTTGTAATGCGCCTACTTTTGTTAGTGCGTTTTCTTTTCTGAATTATTATTGTACTCGAGAACTATTGGGTAGACACCGTCTCGACTAAGTAATGTCGGACAAGGACCCCCAAGATTCTCTATGTTTTGTCTTTTGGTTAGTTAAGTTTGTTATATAATGAAGTAAGTAAGGTAGAGAAGGATCGAAGGGCATTGTGTGTGCGCCTGAAGAGATTTCTGAGTGTATGTGTGTATCCAGAGGTTAGAGACTTTGGCTCTACTCTGTTGCTTAACTTGGTATGTACATTTTATGCTTGATTAATATTGAAGCCTGTTGGGCCGCCAGACTAAGGTCTGTTCTTTTAAGATCGTCGTTTTAGAAGACTGTAAAGCGGGTTGAGAGAGAGCTGGTGTCGCTCCTAGAATCCTCGTATGTCTTGCGGACGAGTTGAAGAATAGGTTCAGCACATCTCTTCAGTTGTCAAGTGTCTTATTTTGGTATCAGAGCCGTGTTCTAATCCTTGGATAATTTCTAGACAGAGCCTAAAGCTGGCCAGGTAGCCTTCGAAGTGCAGTTATTCTGTAATTGCAATTTCAATAAAAGCCACTTTAGTCAATCTCTGGTTGAAATTATTTCAATATGTCTAGTTTGCTTCGTTCATTTTCAATTATCGAACGACGTGTGGTTAATGAAATATCATCACGCTCAACTGAGACTGAAATAGATGTTACTAGTAATCATGAAGTAGTTGAGAATCCAGAACAATGGAATCCACCCTCTCTGCATGTGACTGATATTTATAAGCTTCCAATAACATTTGCATTCAAGAAAAAGTCATTTTTGAAAGAAGTAGAAATAACTCTGAAAATATCTGGTCCATCCGTCCAAATAGTTGCTCTGAATTTTTTCTCCGAGGATGATATCAAAAAGTTTAAACAGTATGTAAAAGAAGGCAAATACTTTTATGTTCACTTTGGGGGGATAAGAATTGGGTTAGCCCCTTTGTTTCGTCATGGAATCAATACCCCTTGCATTGCCGAATTGTTCGACACTCGCCATCAAACATATGACAATGCTAGAATCAGAACTATAATGGGAAATTTAGCTTCTGGCTGTCAATATGGTACCATCTATCCAGATTATGTTGTCAGTCTGAATGAGGTTCATCTTAAAGACTGTTGGAAAATGTTGGTGGGTGTTCAAGGTGTGTCCATGGTCGAAGATAGTGAATATTTGTCTATCATTGCTCAAGCCTCATTCCAGTTAACAAATACTGTTCATCCCAAACTCAAGCAACCAATTCTAAAAGATTGTGTTACAGTAGGAATATCTAATGCCCAGGTTGAAGGAGTGATGTATGATTCCACAGAATTACCCAGTAATTGGTATTTCCAATACAAATCAATTGCTGACCAACAGAAGACAGATCCCAAGTTTAAAAGAGTCGCAATTGATAATGGACATGTTAAGCTAATACCTGCTAAACCAAAGATACAAAAGCCTATTGCAAGGCCCCGTAAACATGTCTTTCCAATAACACCATCCGATCTACCCTCTTCATCTAGTACAAGTAACATTCCTACTATTGATGAACTCGCTTCAGAACCTCAGTTGTCTCCAAATGAACTGTATATACCTGAATCCAAGCCGTTTTTACCATCTGTAAATAAAATGCATCGTCTATCCGGTTATAGATTTCAGCCGGTCGAAGTGCCAATCATAGGTTTGTCAAAGGAGGAAAGTCGCTGCCCAAAACAAAGTTTTGTACAACATCTTCTGTCTCAAAAGAACCTGCGACCAGAGCTGACTGTGCCCCACTCATAGAACATAATTCGCAAAATCCAAATGAGTTAGACCAAACCTATCAAATAGGGAATTACCTAACTACTTGGTGCTCTCATGCAGAAGAAGTTCTTGATGATTTAGGCAGTCAGACTGAACAAATTTTAGAAAATTTGAAATTGTTGCATGAAGAACAACAGCAGGAAAGACAGAAAAACAAGAAAAATTGAAAAAGAAGAAAGAGAGAAAAAGAAGAGAAGCAAAGCCGCCTACTTTCTCTAGATCAATTTCTGTCCCACAATTTGAAGAAACTGAAATAGACACTAATGAGGGAGAAGAAAAGGGAGAAGCATCTACAACTCAAGCAGACTGGAAAATGGAATCAACTAAATCATTTAGTTATCCAAAATCCAAGAATGATGTAGCCTCTCTAGAAGATGCAGCCATAAAGTTTCCATCATTCATTTTGCCCTCATTACAAAAAGCAAATGTATTCAAAGAAGTGCCCAAATTCCCGAGAATTGAACAACATCTATTTTCAGCAAATGATTCTGGATAATTCATCTAATCCAGCAGAATCAATAAGAATTTGGATAGGAGCACTTTATCAAATTCAAGTGACCACGAAACTAGATAATTATTCTATTTTTCTCTTAGCAGAAAAGAGAATGGCTGGTATCATCCACTGATGGTGGATGGGAGGAGCGGAACAAGAAAGACTTAATGTAGCAGCTAATGGATTAGCTACATTAGAGGTTTTATTGCTTACTCAATTTGTTCCTAAACCAATAGATGAAAAGAAACAAATCATTACAGATCTAACAAGAATGCAGTTAACAGATCTTAAAGAGTTAGATTCATTTGGTACAGAATATATGTCCAAAGTCTACAAAGCTAATCTACAAAATGATGCTGTGCAAAAGGTTTCTTTTCTTTCCAAATTGCCTGGAAATTTAGGCGATATGATTCTCAAAGATCTAGAGGTCCAGAGAAAATCCATAGAACAAACTTATTGGATAGATCTACTTTTCAGATGTCATGAGAAAGTTAAATATTTGTGCTGGCAGAAAAAGACCCAAGAAATTTCACCAGGGTTAGATGTTTACCGAACTGTTCTCCCTTGGACTCCATTCAGAAAATCCAAATCTAGAAAGTCCAAGAAATATGGAAAATATTGCCAAAAAAGAGTAGCAAACCCAAAAAAGCCATTCAAGAAATATAGATATTTGAAAAAGAGAAGAAATCCCAAAAGAGATAATGCTTGCTTCGTATGTAAGCAAGAAGGCCACTATGCAAGAAAATGCCCCAAGAATGCACCCTCAAAATTAAAAGCATGTGTAGATATTGAAGATTTTGTAGATAATTGGTCTGTCATAGATTCACAAGATGAAGTGTCTGATGTATATATTTTGACTAACGCTTCCTTGTCCGAAAATGAAGAAGAGTTTGACTTAACCCAAAAAATGAACATTTGTGATGACTGTTCAGACTCTAATTTCTTCAAAGAAAATCATTACAGCGAAGAAGAAAGTTCAGAAGATGATACAGAAGAAACTTATGATATAACGTCAGAAGATGTATCTATAGAAGAAGATGCCTCCTCAGACTCTTCCCAAACAGAAAAAAATTCCACTTCCGTTTTAGATTCATCGCAGCCACAACCCATCGTGAATTCTTTCTGTCCATATCCTAAAAATGTAGCATCCTCGTCCTTACCAATGTCAAAAAGAGCAGTAGTTCCTCCAGAAGAAAATGCTTTCTTAAAAAAGATTGTCAAGTCAAATAATCTATTGTATATCTCAGTCGAGGTCCAAGTCAGAAATGAATGGATTACAGTAGATGCTTTTATCGACACAGGAGGATCTAATAATCTGGCTCGCCCATCCCTCTTTAAAGGTCTCTGGAAACCACTTCAGAATATTCTTGTCTCAGAAACCATTGGTGGTTTAGTAAATTTAACACATTATGTAGACAATGTTTCTATGAGATTGGGTGGGAGTATCATAAAAATATCGGCAATTCAGCACTATGATAACTCTGCTAGCCTGTTTCTTGGTATGCCTTTCATCAACTCAGTTTTGCCTGTCACTATAAGTAGTGATAAAATCATTTGCAATATCAAGAAGAAAGCAATTGCAGTGCCAAGGTTAACCCTCGCCGATTCTGAAGCCAGAAAGCAAAATCGTCAGAAAAAGGTTGGACAACAAAAGTCTCAAAAAACTTCACATGATTGGCAAGAAGTATTGCAAATTTATGAGCAAAACAGTCAGCCTAAACAAAAAGCTTTCATAAATCCTGATTGGTCGAAAGATCAATTAGAAATGTTTGAAAAATTGTTAACATGCTGTTCAGAAAATCCCAAAGAATTCTGGGATATAGAGAGTCCAATGCAGGAAATTATCACAATGCATGATAATGGGGTAACGGGTAAAATGATACCATGCACCCCCAAGGATGAACAAGAAATCCAAAATCAAATAGAAGAACTATTGAAGCTAAAGCTTATTGAACCATCTGAATCTCATTATTCTTGTTCAACTTTTTTAGTCAGAAATCATTCAGAGATTGTGAGGGGTAAAGATAATATGGTCATAAACTACAAGCTGTTGAATGCAATAACTAAAGGTTTTCAATATCCTTTGCCCAGACAAGAATTAATCATGCAAAAGATCCAAAAAAGTAAAATCTTTAGCAAATTTGACATGAAATCAGGATATTATCAAATCCAAATTGCTCCTGAAGATCGTCACAAGACTGCATTTACTTGTCCTGCAGGTTTTTATCAATGGTGTGTAGTACCTTTCGGCTTAAAAAACGCTCCTGCATTTTTTCAAAGAAGAATGGACTACATCTTTGGTAAATATAGTTTCATCGTTGTATATATTGATGATATTTTAGTACAAAGTCCTGATCCAGAAACCCATTTAAAACATCTGGAAATTTTCTTTGAAGAAGTAAAGAAGCATGGGTTGGTTCTATCTGAAAAGAAAATGGTCCTTTTTCAAGAAAATATAGATTTTCTGGGAATTCATATTAAAGACGAGAAAATCAATATGCAACCTCATGTCCTTTCAAAATTATCTGATTTCTCGGACCAGTTGACTGATACTAAAATGATCCAGCGTTTCATTGGTATCCTTAATTATGTCAGTAGATATATTCCTAATCTTTCTGAGAAAACAACACCAATTCGTGCCTGTTAGAATTATGCCTGGTCTTCCGAAGCCACTCAAGCTGTCAAACAACTCAAAGAAGAATGTAAGCATCTTCCTGCTCTAAAACCCCCAGGGAATGGTTTTATGATCCTACAAATGGATGCTTCTGATAATTTCTGGGCAGCAGTTTTAATAGAAAGAATATCAGTTGGTTCAGAGCAAGAAGAAGTCCTATGTGGATATGCATCAGGACAGTTTCAGACTCATCAGAAGAATTATTTCCCTGCAGAAAAAGAAACTTTGGCTATCTTTAACGGAATCCAGAAGTTTGAAATTTATTTGTCCCCTGTCAAATTTTTGATTAGAACTGACTCAATGAATTTCAAATATTTTCTTACTGCCAAAATTTCTAAACAACTGGCAAGAGGACGATTGTTAGCTTGGCAAATGTGGTTTGCTATGTATGACTTTGATGTTGAATGGGTGCCAGGTAACTCTAATATGCTTGCAGATTCACTTACCAGAGAGATGAATAAAGCTCACGGACTACAAGGAAGAACTGGAATTTTTTATCTACATGAAGAAGATTCATTTCTAACCTTTGTCATTAGATGGCATATACTTCAGCAAATTGACAGTGACATATCTGAAGAAATCAAGAAGGTTGTTGGTATGAGACTCCGAAGGAACCAGTGGATCCAGAACTCCCAAGCATGGCAGGCAAAAAATGTTGGTATATTCCTAGGGTTAGATGAAGACTTAATAAAAGTCTTTCCTCTACCGAATATGAAAGTGAAGATTTATTTTAAAACCCTAGATGATTACTGGACTAAGCAGTATACAGAAAAATCCATAAAAAATTTGAAGACTTTGAATTACTACCAAATCATTGGAGTAATTGACTTTGCCCTCTCGGTTTATACTTTAGCTAAGATGTTTGATCTAGAAGAAATCAATATGACTGAGGGTATTCAAAGATTTCTTGTCTCTCTTAGAATTCCTGACCTTTTTGATGAATTAGAAGCAGCTTTTTTACAAAGACCAGATGAAAATTATTCTGCTACTGATTCTTTCCCACAGTATGAATTGTTTTCAGCCTTTTGCAGATTGGGAAATAAGAGATGGCAAATGTAAGAAGAAAATTGTGATGAGATCATCCTAGTGCGTCGAAAGAGCTTTGCAATATTTACGGACATTCTCGGCACCTTGGGATCATGTCAGTTTAGAATTCCGAACTCCAATACAACCAAATCTATTTGCACAAATGTTTTGTTCAAAAGTATTAGAAGAACCTCGAATCGTGAACAATCCAGATGAAATAAGAAGGATTACTAGTTGGCTTAAAGAATTCGCCAAACTAACTTTGCAAGAGAAATTATCTATGATCAGAACATTAGATAAATTGCAAGGGAATAAAGCCACTTTTGATCTCTAGATAAAGCAGAAGAATTTGGTTACATTAATAATTTTGCACGGGAATTGGAATGAAGATGTAGCATATTTAATTAATTTACTATTATCTAATCATGTTTGTTCTTCAGTAGTGTTTACAAAAGGTTGGCAGCAACAGAATGACATCAGCCAGTATTGCAGGATTTGGGTTAGATATTGTATTGAAATATCAGTGAGTATGTTCCAAATCTTCAAATGGGAGTTGATCGACGGAATAGAATTATCAGTTCAAAATTTACCCGATTTCCGATCAAGAAAACCAGATCCTTTCCTTGGAATAGAAATAGATCCTATGGCCTATATCAACAGATGGAAAGCAAAAGACACTGAGTATCTGTTACCTCAGAAAAACCTTTATGTCACAACAGATACAATAAAATTCGATACCGGACAATCATCGAGAGCTCCACTCAAAACCGAATCTACTTTAACCATTACCAGCACTAAAGGAAAAGAAAAAGTAGAAGATGCCATCGAGAAGGACACTCTTTATGTCGACACATTTGAAGATGCCCAAATCAATAATATTGACTGGGAATAGAAGTATCTCGATCTAATGGAACAACAATACTATGACAACAAATCCTCATCAGAATTTGATCCGGGATCTGACATCGAAAGTGACAGAAGTCGAACATGGTAGTACTGTTACTATTTGTAATGCGCCTACTTTTGTTAGTGCGTTTTCTTTTCTGAATTATTATTGTACTCGAAAACTATTGGGTAGACACCGTCTCGACTAAGTAATGTCGGACAAGGACCCCCAAGATTCTCTATGTTTTTTCTTTTGGTTAGTTAAGTTTGTTATATAATGAAGTAAGGTAGAGAAGGATCAAAGGGCATTATGTGTGCGCCTGAAGAGCTTTCTGAGTGTGTGTGTGTATCTAGAGGTTAGAGACTTTGGCTCTACTCTATTGCTTAACTTGGTATGTACATTTTATGCTTGATTAATATTGAAGCCTGCTGGGCCGCCAGACTGAGGTCTGTTCTTTTAAGATCGTCGTTTTAGAAGACTGTAAAGCGGGTTGAGAGAGAGCTGGTGTCGCTCGTAGAATCCTCGTATAGACTGTTTCATTTGGTCCTCTTTTAATGTTTTCATATTCTGAAAGGATCTGTAGAGGGTTCTTTTTCTTTTCCGGTCTATTTAAAAACTGTTGATAAAATATATCTAAACTATCTATGCTATTAGTAGGTAACGATCTAAACCATTTCCTTACATCACCAGCTAGAGTCTAAGAAAAAAGTCTCATTTGAACATCCCCAATATCAATTTCATGCAATTCAAAGTAGTCTGTCATTTTGTTTTGATGATGTTGTGCTATATAAGGTCAGATGCCATCAAATTGGACAATTTTGTTTCAGTAATCTTGTGGCATGGCACCAAGTGGGGTAGGACACAAGAGGAACATATCTATTTGCCATTGCTCTAAGTTGGGCAGGGCTAAGAAGTGGGGTTGGGGTACCAGGAGATGATACAGAAGTTGATGGAGAACTGGGAGTAATAGGTGACTGTTGGGTAATAGTAGGTTGGTAGGGAAGTGAAGGTATAAAGGGAAGTGAGGAATTAATTTCAGAGGTGGGAGGGAATAATGGTGAACTAAGTGTAGTTACACTAGTTCAGAAAGCTCAGGGATCTTAGCAGTAGTAAGGGATGATGTGGGGTAATTTAGAATATACTCATCAATTGATTGGTTTTCCTTTCGGACTTTGAGGTCTACAATAAACTCTAGATCTAGAACTATGTCATAAAGTGCACTTTTAGACTTGGTTCTAAATAGGGAAAGGTCAAATGACTCATAAAAGGGGAGGTATTCTATAAACAACCACTCATCAGGGCATGAATATGCTTTGATTGAAGGTGTTGGACTGACTGAACTTTCTTATCTTTCAGATCTTCTCAAAATCAGGTTGGGGTTATCCACTACTGGGGTAGGGTTTGGATCTGGATTGGCCCTAGTATAGTGAGTTTTCCTTGAAGCCAAAATTTCGAGCTTTTCTAATTACTTTATTTTTTTGAATTTTTGTAAATAACTTATAATAAATGCTTCAAGAGGTTCGAAATAAAATTTGAAATTTTCTCAAAGGTTTATTAAGATTGAGGGTTTGAGTTCCCCAGGATGGTCTCCACTATGTTATCACTCATAATTTTTCCTTAGAAGTTATCAAAATAAGGAAGCATCTGAGGTAACCACAAACCAATGTTTTAGGCTTAGGTTATAGCGAACCTAAGTCTAGAGAAGGCTCTTATTCAACTTTGTTTTTATGGGATTTCAGGCTAGTTCTTAGTGTTCATAGGACTTTTTTTTTAATTGAAGATTGGGTGGTGGAATTCTTAGAGTAGATGGATAGAGCTAGGTCTTCAAACCATTGGGCTATGGAGTCAACAAATGGATAACATAATTGGATCAGATTATTAAAGGGAATGTTCACAGGGCATGCTAATAAAACAAAAGGAAAAACTTCAGGTCTAATTGATGAAATGATTCTAACCATGGTGAAAGGGCACTTACAAATCCTTGGACCAGGATTAGAATGAAGAACATAGGGTCATCATGAACAAAGGGCAATTAAGAATCATTTTATATAGACTAGAGGAGAAATTATGGAAGCTAAGGAGCAATTAAGAATTCCCTATCTAAGGTAGTTTAGGAGAAAACATTTAGAATGTAAAATAGTCAAGACAGAGTGCATTAAAGCAATTTCTAAAATATCATTCGTTGTTATACATTTGGATTTTAGAGAAACAAATAATATTATGGAAAAAACATAAGGAAAAACAACATTGAACATGGAAGAATACTTATTTGTATTTCTCTTTACACAAGAATCGTGTAAAATATCTGATCTTTATTCCTTGATCCAACAGGCCAATCCAGTCATTGATACAATAGAACTTTTATTTGAGAGAAAAAGTCTATAAAAATGTCTTGGATTCCACCCTACATAATTTGAAATGTGAAGTATTTATAAAAAAATATTTACAAAATATCTCAAAAAAACTTGAGGCCTAATCTAGGGAATAAGAATATCTTCTTGCATGAAGATAGAGACAGATGCTAAACTAATTCATGCCGTCCATTTTATTGTGGTGTTGTTGGCTATTTCTGTTGAGTTTTGAGCCCTTTAAGCACTGATAGTTATGGTATTTCTATGCTGGAATATTCTTTACTTTGACCTCTCACTGATACTCTTTGACTCTGTTACCCTTTGACCCTCTTGATCTATCTTTTACCTATCTCACTTCGCTACCTTCAGATTTACTGTGGTAACTTTCTATTGTAAAACGTTTTCATAGTAAATATGTCATTTTCTCCCACCATTCTGTCTCACACAATCTCATTTCAACATTCCTTTGTAAATTTCATCTGCCACTGTGTATTTTGCAAAATTGGGCTTGGTGAGAAACAAATGCTTCACCTCATGTCCTAGGAAAAATAGGTTCTCCAATGTATCATACAATACTTTCCCAGTTGGAAAGGCTTTAATTCCTAAAGAGTTGTAGTGTTCCTTGGCCAATCCCCTGAGTCTATCACTATAGTCCAATTGGGTGATGAGTTTATCATTGATGGCCATAGGACTAGGAAGGCCTTTGTCCCTCCAAATTTGAAATTTAGCATGATATTTCTTTTGGAAATAACCTTTTTAATCTCTAGGATGGCTTCAGTCCTATCCTCTATTGCAAGCTCATGGAGCTCATATATGTTTTTACTATTTAGGAGGTGGATGAGTCGATTTGTATCCTCAGGTTTGTCTCCTAATTCTTCCCTTACTTTCTGGATGGCTTCAGTGGCTACCTTCACCAATTCAGTTTGGTCAAATATAACTTAGATTGATGGCCAAATATCATTGACAGAGTCATTGATATTGGCCGAGAGCATCTCTTTAGTTTGTCCTAGTGGCTTTTGCAGTGGAAAATATTTCTTTAGGACTTTGATTTTCTCACCCATTCTTTGGCCTTTCCGTGTTTCTTCTATTTGTTTAATTTGGGAAAGTTTGCAGTCAGTTTCCAAAATCACTACTTTCTCCTTTAATATTTTGAGCTCTGTAGCTTGGATGGACATCTCCTCCATATATTTTACCAGTTCTGTTGTTTTCTCAATTGATGTACCTGCTATTGTAGTGGACTCAATTGTGATTAGCAGTGTTGTGGTAGCTGAAGTTGTAGGTGCCAATGATGCTGTCATTGTGGAAGGAACTATTGTTGTCACTGTGGGGATGGCATTTGTGGAAGTTCTAGCCAAGTCACTTTGCTTAGACTGAATCAAAGTGTCTGACTCCTTCTCTATTTCTTTAAGCTGATCATTTAGATTTAGGAATAGGTCCATAAGCTCTTCATGTCTGTATTGTGCTTCTCGGACTTCCATTGTTTGAGGGTGATGAAGCTGGGGAATTTTGAGCTGCTTATTTAGTGCAGTAATGTCATCATTATTCTTTTTAATTAGCTACTATGTTGCTTTAACATCCTTGGGATCATGTCCCAATTCTATCACTAAGTGCTCTAAGGACTTGATCCTTGTATCTTTGGCCTATGAGGACACTTTCTCCAACTGAAACTAAGCTAACATATGTTTTAAAGAGTTCTGCAGTTGGTGGGCTACTATGGCTTTCCCTGTCAATGTAGAATAAATCATCTCATCTATTTTCTTATGTAGCTCGATCTACTAAATGGGATGAATACCCCTTGCCAGTACTTGAAAATATACTTTCTTAAATCTAATGCTGTTCTTGGCTGCTAAGTGGTTGGATTGATGAAGGTCATCTGCATTTTCCCCTCTTTGGCATCAAAGTTTGGCATAAGCCTTGTTTGATTGGTAGGGGTCATCTTCAGATACTGTGCATAAGTTTGGGCTTTCATCTTTTCATTTCTAGCCTTTATTTCTTTGTATCTCTCCTTGATATCTTGGTCTTTATCTGATGGCAGTCTAAATGAGGATACCTCAACACTTTGCTACCTTTCCAACATTTGAGTGTGTGATGTGGAAGGTTCTAGGATGCCTCCAGATGGAGTGGCATGCCTACTCCCATCCGTTTTTGTGCTTGTAACCTCAGCTGTATTCTGTATATTCCTGTTAAGAGATAGGATTCACTCTTTGTTTCTTAGCCTCGCTTGTCTCTGCATAGGCTTGTGATGTTGCTCTTTCTGATGTAGTGGCCCCTTCCCTATTTCTCTTGAGGCTTTTCTTCTCATCTAGAGGAGTCTGTAGAACTAGAGGGGTACTCATGGTCATTTCTGGTCTATTTGATTTCTCTAGTATGTTTGTTTGATCTAGCACTTCTGAGCCCTCTGGCACCTGTGATTCTTCTGGAACCTGCGAGAAATAACCCTCATAAAGCCGTTTTTCTAGATCAATTAATGTGTTTTCCACAACAACTTCAGTACTATCCTTGTCCTCTAAAGTGTTTTCCACCCATTGAAATTGGTTGTCATACTTTTCTATCTTAGGGATGTGGCGATGGATATAAGGAGACATGTTGTTTTTTTGCCTTCTTTTGCAGATGAAATCCAAGGGATCATATCTCCATATGAAGGTCTGTTTTAGTTTTAATCTTTGAAGTATTAGGTCTACCTCCTTTCCAGCTTCCATACTATTACAAATAAAGGGACCTAATTGATCTTTGATCTTAAGCTGGGCATTCTTTTTGGCTTTAACAACATTTGCCTCATCTGAATTTATTATCTGCCTGTAGTACTCCAGAGAAAATAACCTCATTGGGTGGTATTTAGGTAGTTTGTATGGGGCCAGCTCATAGCCATAAATCCTTATCTTAGTGTGGTTTTGGTACAAGTACCAATCACCTACTTTGGATTGTTTTGAGAGTTGTTGGATCCTTTTTATATCTGAACTGATTCTTGGAGGAGGGCTACCTAGCAGCATTGTCACAATAGGATGTACAAATAGGTCTATGAATTATGCATATGAATATGGAGAGTGATATTTATGGATCAATGGAGTCCAAAAAATTACTAATCTAGGGTAACCTTTTGTGTTAAGCTTCTGGAGAGTAAATGGGAACTTATATGCTTGGTAGTATAGAAAACTGTGATACAAAACAGAGGAATACTTGAAGACTCGCTCATTGCTCATACGAAGGAACTGGTCATGCATTCTATTGGCTATAAACTTGGCATAATCATAAATGACAATAGGAGGTTGTCCTAGAGTGAAGATGCACATGAAAGCCACAATTATTTCATCTATATACTCATTGGTGGTATAACCTAGGACATTGGATATCATTGCTATAATGTCCTGGCCAAATGGGGAAAATATGGTATACACATATGGAGGAGGATATTTGGGGGTATACTTTTCTTCTACAATGAAGGTTTGGATTATTTGAGCCAATATTCTAGGTTGAAGTTTGGAATATAAGTCCAATAGGCCTCAACTGGAGAGAGAAGTCAAGTTTTGGCCAGGCTCGAGTTGTAGCATCTCATTTATTGATTCAACAATGATGGTGAAAAGTATGATCTGGTTAGGGGACATCGCTGCTCTTTGACTAGGGATATAATTTGCATGGTAGTAATGGAAAGTTTCTGGGAAAATGTGAACCTCAAGGAATTGGTACTTGCAAAAATTGGACTCCCAAAAACAAATTTTATTAGCATGGTTCAGGTATTGGTCTCTGTATTGGTAGTATAGTTTGAGAGGGGATTCATGGACAGAGGCATCCTTTATCTGGAAATCCTTATCAGTGAGGGGGAAGTGGTCCATGTCTAGATGAGGAGTGGAAATAGGTCTAACATCCATGGCAATTGGGGCAGCCATTCTCAGTTCTTATGGATTTGAGAGTGGGGGAGGTGATTTTCAGTCATTTAGGGCAATGGTGGTTTAGTACAGACTAGGTTTGAGTTGCTAGAGATTCTTTAATTAATTTTTTACCCTAGCTAAGAAAAATCAATAACTGTTTTTGAAATTGACAGGTTTTTCCAGTGAATTATGGCTTAAATACCTGGAATTAAGGAGAATTCGCTCTGAATAGGGACACTGGCAACCACGAACAATTGAAAAGGCTCTAAGTAGGCTAGAAAGCAAATTGGGTGCTCTGTGGCATCTTTAGGGTGCAATTGGATGTAGGTTGACAACTTTGACGTTTGCAAGCACGTGCATGGAGGTTTATAGTAGAAAAAATGATAAAAACAAATGACTTGGGGATTTTTGGCTTTATGCGCAAAATTCAATTTTGGTGGGTACGGGTGAACAGTAATCATTTTGTCATGTAGCGGGAAGGCGGTAAGTGTTTTCCATCACACCGCTTTCTGGCATTCGGTGGTATTGGGGGGAGGCTACCTGATTCCATACATTGAATTACACATAGTATTGGGGGATGTCAGGCCTACCCAAAATAGATAAGGGTAGTTAGATGTGGAGGGAAGCGATCGTATGGTGATCAGGTGGGGAAGTTGCACGAAGGGCAGTGGGGGGCCTGGCGGGTGCTTAAGTACAATGGTTTTTTAGTTAATGAAGGATTAAAGTGGGGTGAAGGCATTGAGATCATTAGAAACTATTTTAAATAAGGGATTATCTAAATTAATCGCAAATCGATTAGTTAGAGGGTTTTCAGGGTTTGGGTGAAATTATAGTTTATGTTTTAAACTAGGGTATAGGGCTAGTTAATATTCGGGAGTTAAATATATATGAAGTGTTATGCTCCTATACCAATAGGTTTCATATTTAATGATTGGGATTGGTAAGCTCTGGAATATGTTCATACCTTTTGGTTGCAAAGGTTTTCCATATTGTCAAAGAATCCAAAAAATTAAAAAATGTAAAGAGGGTATGCCTTAAAATAAAAATCAAAGGGCAGAAGGAATGAAATGGTCAAAAATTCAAAGAAATGAATCCCAATCAAATAGACTAGGAAAGTGTGCAAGTCCAACATGCCACTACTACTCCATTTGTGCAAATGACCTGATGGTATGCAGCTTGTTGATTCATGGCATCATTGATGAATGGCCAAATAGCTTAATCTTGGCCAATTCATGTTTCAGTTTATATGTTTTAAAGATAGATAATAAAGTCTATCCAAACTATTCAAACTTGGCAGATAAGTAGATAGGTAGAGAAGCAAAGGAGCTCAACAGTTAAACCTGAGTCCTTGGATGTTATAAGGGTAGATCTAGATAGGTTGCAGTGAAGAGAAAAGAAAAGGTAAAAAGGGTCTGCCAATCCAAATCCACCCAAAGAAAAGAAGAAAAAATGTTAGGCTAAGTAAGCAGGGTAGGTAAATTGGTCTTGCAGAAGCATACTTGTGATGGATTTTGTTTGTCAAAATGGTCATATCACTATCATCACAAGTGAAAAGCGAGATGATTTGATGCAACTCAAGTGAATCAGATTCATAACTAATTTCCCTTCATATCTCTTCCCCAAATCATTTACTAACTTCCCCAAAGATATTGAGATCTGCTCAATACCCTTAAAATCACTCTCCCATTTTTCATTAGTTGCCTAAGTGAAGCTTCATTTCTTACTTAGGAAGAGTAGCCACATTTCTTGTGTAGAATCCCTCTTTTCCCCCTTTGTCGCAGTTTTATAACATTATGCTTAGTGCTCTCAAGTTCATTTCAAAATCCATATGAACTGATTAACTCTTGTTATATAATTCCCACTTTATTTACCTCCCCGTATTAAAAATATAATAAAAATCCCCATATAAATATATATCCTCGCCCTGGTTGAAATATAACCGTTCCTATTCTTTTCAGAAATTAATAAGTTTATCAGAAACCTATTAATAATCCTTATCACGCCATCCAAATATTGATTAACCCATGTTAATTAATAACCTTGATCACCCCGCACACTAATAAAATCGCTCTCGATACGTTAGAAAACTTAAATTTATACTATTGGGCCCATGCATTAAACTTTCACCATCGTTGTATAATGCCCACCGTCATCGATGCCCTCACATCGGATGGCTGACAAACATATCGCGCCCCCCTCTGCCGCTGAACTTTACTGCCCGGGGAATTGGTGGTATCACCACCCATACCAAGACACGTGTCGACCACTTGTGCTGCTCGGAGCCCCCCGTATAAAACCACTTTAGCCCATAAGCGGTGTGGGGAAAAATAGCTTACCAACTTCATGCTGATTCCTTATTGACATCACTGCCACATCACTATCTCGTAGTCCCCGCTAAGCGACAAAATGTTCCATCACCGTGACATCAGCACGCAATAAATGAAAAAAATCCCATGCCAAAGGCAACTTTTTCGTTAAAACTGCGATAAAACATCATTTTCGCCATTTTTCCCTGTGAACCACTGCTGCACGCAAATTACATCCAATTGAGTGCGAAACATGTCCAGTTCGCCACCCAACCAAAACCTCCAGCGTCCTGCTCCACAGCTCATCGGTCAACCTCTCAAGTACTTGGTTCACCTTTAAAAATAGGTATTTACTACAATTCATCTCCTGAACCAGTAATTTCGTTTTCCTCTGTAAATTGTACCCAAAAAGCCAAATTCAAGTAAAATTTAGTCTGTAGCTCTCAAACAAGCACACCCAGAACTACTGTCCTTCCCATTTGTTCCACATAAGCCAGACCTCCTGTTTGAAAACACAAGAACCAAACATGGAAGGTCTAGTGGCCCTAAACATTACTCCCCTCAATGCACCGCATAAAGACCTACAGTGGTTACCCTTGGCTGACAGAGATTTCCAAATTAAAGAGTTAACTGGTGACAAAAACCACCTCCAGGCATTTTGAGAAATTAGGAATAGTCACCGAAGTAACTATAATCTCTATGGAATATGGGAATCCAACTTGCCCATGTATTATCTCCCCTCAGTCAATGCTTTCCTAGATATTATCCACCAATGCTATGACAATTATGAACCTGCCCAGAGAGCAGCGATGACTCCATTCAAGATTGTCTTCTTTTATATAACTCCTGAATCCATCAATGAGATGTTACACTTCAAACCTACTCAGCCTCTGGCTCCTCTTTCTATGGGATTCTTGCTTGAGAAAGGCTCCAAATTTCCCAATTCAGAGATAACGTGAATTGCACAATTATTCATGAAACCTGATTGCCAGCCTCAGGTCCCACCTCCCTTTTTGTATTCTTGTTTCACTGAAGCATGAAGTCTCATTATTGATATGATATCCTACATCTTGGGATTTAAAACCAGTGAATTTGTTGACGAAACCACCTTATTTCTATTGTCAATGTTTATTCCAGGATAGCCCCCTGCTATCAAATATGACTATGCCACTTTCATTGCCAACAAGATCCATGACCAATTCATGAGTCTAGATAGAGAAGGAGTCTTCAAGTACACATATTATATATATCATTTTTTTTTACATTATCAATGAGACAACTTTTAGTTTCCCATCAGAAAATTGGATTCTAAAGGAGAGTAGAGGTCCGTGATCTTTTGGAGCTCAGTCTTCCACAATGTTTGTGACTCCCCTTATACTTATTTTGAATTCATTGACTTTTTTATACATCTAGCCTCTTCTCTATTGATGAGAGTTCCTCCTCCTAGGCTCTCTGGAGATATGCAGAAGATTTTACAACTTTCCAGACAGTACAAAATAGGTGATTGGTGCCTCTACCAAAGTTACACAGAAATCAGATTTTATGGATGTGAGCTGTGTCCTTTCAAATTTCCCAAATATGTACCTGTTATGTAACCAACTCAAGAAAAAGATAGAAAAGATAGATCAACGCCTTAGAATTCAGCCTCTTCGAGGGGGAAACCTCCTTTACATTACATAAATGAACAATTCATCGATGATTCAAATGACAAAACCTCCTTTCTATATATAGGAGTCTAAGGAGTCACAATATAACCCAACTGACCCAATAATAATAATATAAATCCACAAAAATAACAATAGAGGGATTCTATGGGGCACAATAATAACAATATGGGGGCAATAGGGGCACAACAATATTAATAAGGGGTACAATTACAATAGTAATGGGGTAATCACTAGTATTATAGGACCCAACATGCCCCTCTCCTTCAAAAAAAAGTGTTGTCCTCAACGCTTGAGTAGTTCTGGATACTTCTGTATAAAATTCTCATCCTCCCATGTGGAATCTTCGGTGGATAAGTTCTTCCACTTGATAAGATACTCCGAAATTGATTGATTTCGTAGTTGTCAAGTTCTTATTTCTATGACTGCTTCTGGTTCCAATATAATTTTCCCTTCCTCGTCAAGTTCTGGCAATATTGTTTGAACTGGGAGCTTGTCGCCTATAACCTTGTTTAAACATGAAACATGGAAAACTTGGTGCAATCGAGAAGTTGCAGGAAGCTCCAATTTGTATGCCATAGTACCAATATTTTGCAACACCTTGTACAGACCATAATACTTTGGTGATAATTTATTATCCTTCTTAGCTTGCTTGAGGGACATTTTCTTATATGGTTGTAGCCGTAGGAATACCCAATCACCTACATCAAAACGTCTTTCGCTGCAATGTTGATTTGTCTGTTGTTTCATTCTATTCTATGCCAACATGAGGTTATCCTTTAAGAGTTGGAGGAATTGTTGTTGATGTTCAATGTGATGTTCCACTACCGGAACCTTAGAATTTTCTCTTAAATATGATGTGATGGATGGTGGTTGATACCCATAAAGTGCCATAAATGGGGTCATTTTTGTTGCTGTATGGAAGGAAGTGTTATACCACCATTCAGCCAGAGGCAACCATTTGACCCATTGTGTCTGTTTAACAGATACAAAGCAACGAAGATATCCTTCCAAACATTTGTTTACTATCTCAGTTTGCCCATCAGATTGAGGATGATAAGATGAACTATGAGCTAACTGAGTACCAAGACAAGAAATAATTCTGTCCAAAAATTTCCAGTGAAAATGGGATCTCTGTCACTTACAATAATCTTTGGGTTTCCATGTAGCTTTTGAATTGTTTCCATAAATGCAGTAGAAACTGTACTGGCTTTAAATGGATGTGATAATGCACAAAAGTGTGCGTACTTGGTAAGTCTGTCAACTACCACATGATGACACTCTTTCCCTCAGACTTGGGTAAACCTGTGATAAAATCCATTGAAACCTCCTCCCAACGTTGGCTTGGAATGGATAAAGGTTGTAATAGACCCGGTGTCTTAATTGTTTCAACTTTATTTTGTTGCCAAACCAAACATTCCGCCACAAACTTTTGAATATCTGATTTAAGGCCATCCCAAAAAAATTCCTTCTTAACCCTGTGGTAAGTTTTTAAAAATCCGGAGTGCCCTCCTAAGGGAGAAGTGTG
>APFE030400873.1:0-39205 GCA_000404065.3 Pinus taeda | reverse complement strand
CTTCCTCATATCAATTTTTGGAATATGGTGGGTCTTCAATCCAACATTAGAGTCTATGAAATCATGATTAACATTTCTTTTGTTCTCATCATGAGTTTCCTTTACTACCCTTTCACCATTAGTAAGCATTTCTTGTAGAAACTTTGTTAAATCTATCTTCAAATCTTCCATGCATGTCTTCAATTCTATCTTCAAATCATCCATCTTAGCTTCCACGTCAATCATCTTAGCTTCTACGCCTTTCTTTAAATAGTTCATCTTAGCTTCTACACCTTTCTTTAAACCATCCATATTAGAGTCTGTTCCTTTTTATGCAAGGGACAATTGTTGCACTTGGTCTTGTAATTTTGATATATCATGTTGCATTTCTTCCTCTTCTTCATGAGTCATGCTACAATTTTCAGGTTCCTTACTAGGTGTTTGCATTTTCTTTCCTCAGGGCATCATTTACCGATAATAATTCTCTACTATGCCCCTTGAATTCCTTCAAAATAAATTTCAAACCAATCTTAAGAAAAAATTTAAGAGAATCTACACACCTTTTTCTTACTTTGTAGGAGCTCGATATTGGCTTTGATGTATCTCTGTACATTCAAATCATCCAGTTCTGAAATTACGACCTGTGGTAGCCCTCTATGTCCTCTTTCCAATGCCACTAGTCTAATCCTAATTGGATTCTCCAAGGAAGAGTTATGCGACATCGCCCACGGTGACCTGATTACAGACTAATTCAGTAGAGCGAACTTGTACGATGTGCCCCAAGTCACTGTTTCAACCTTTAGCTCTGAAACATATATCGAAGCAACTAAAGTCTGTCCCCTTTCTGCACCTTCTTATGAAATTTCAATCCAATTCTCAGAGAAAAGCTATGACGATTTTCCCCAGGTCACCTGTTTGGAATGTAATTCAGGACTCTGCAAAAAGACCAACTTCCTCAGATCATATCTCCACAAATATTGCGCAAAAAGCTTTGAAATTCAGACCCAAGAATTAGCGCGATGTCTTCTAAAATGTGCTTTTTTTTCAACTTCTGAAACGTCGTAGAAAAAACGTTATAGCGAAAATTCCACGATGACCTGTTTGGAGCAGTGAAACCCTAGAATCCAAAGCTCTGATACCAAATGTTATGTAACCAGCTCAAGAAAAAGATAGAAAAGATAGATCAATGCCTTAGAATTCAGCCTCTTCGAGGGGCAAACCTCCTTTACATTACATAAATGAACAATTATTCGATGATTCAAATGAAAAAACCTCCTTTCTATATATAGGAGTCTAAGGAGTCACAATATAACCCAGCCGACCTAACAATAATAATATAAATCCACAAAAATAACAATAGAGGGATTCTATGGGGCACAGTAATAACAATATGGGACAAATAGGGGCACAACAATATTAATAAGGGGTACAACTAAAATAGTAATGGGGTAATCACTAGTATTATAGGGACCCAACAATACCCATGAGGTTATTTGCATTAGAATATTTCAGGAAGCTTATTAATGTAGATTTGACCCACTTTTGCAATGCAAAGAAAAGGCTCAGCTGAGAATTAAAAACCAATTAGGCCCCTTTATTGTCCACAAGAGGGAAGCATGGGAAGAAGCTGAGAGGATTTTAGGAAAACACATTAAATTGAAGCAAAGTTTTTACTGGGCACCATATGACCCATACAGTTTTATAAGTGACAGGAAAGTAAAAAATAGGTTGTCAATGTACATTCATCATAGCATCCCTGAAATTGAACTGTTTTCTAATCAAGAAGAATGGGTAGAGGGTACATTATTTGAAGAAATTAGTGAGGAAGAAAAGATCAATCAATCTATGAAAGATCTTGAAAAAACTCTTGACCTGGAATCTTTTGGATAGGTATGTTTTGAGCTGCCACAACAAATAGGAGTTGGCACATCCTCTGCCGGAACTTCTCAGCAGCCTACAAAAGAAAGCAATACACTAGGCATAGGGACGGAAAAGGGAAAGGAAGTGGTAGACACAGAATAGCCTAAAATGACAGAACAACAAGGGCAAATTCCTCTAGCCCAAACCAAGAGACAGGGAAGAAGGCCCACCTATTAGTGGTCCTACAAAGCAACCAGGGGAAAAAATGCAAAGAATAAACCCCCTATCAGAAGATGAATTTGTTGAGGAAACCATAGGCAGTCTAAGAGGAGAAAAAATAGTCACCCAAGAGACATCCCCCATGATAGAAACGTCAATCAACTCTCAAAGGCAGGACCTAGAAAGGTAACATAGTGTGGAAGTTTCATCTACTAGGCTGCAAAGTAAGCAAGGTTCTGATATCAAAAGAACATTCACGGAGATAAAGGCCTAGAATGACCCACTAAGGCTACAAATTTATAATAAGTTTCTCAAGATGGCCCCCACCAACTAGCAAAGGTTAATGTCTGCATATGACATTAAAGAAGGTAAAATGATCATGAGCTACTTCAAGCCTAAAGTGAAACACCCACAGTCAACAACTGACTACATCAGAACATATCTGGAGGTCCATGCAAAAGACATTCATCTTATGGACCAGATTGAGCTGCATAAACAAACTGGAGAGATGGTCTACTCCACACTAGCAGATAAAGCAATGTTGGCCCATAAATTTCAAAACTCATTGAGCAACACCACTGCTCAACTAGATATGGAGAAGGCTTCTTCTTTAGCCAAAGACAACAGGATAAAGTCTTCGGAAGACATTGTTATTGAACTGGGACATGATCCCAAAGATGCCAAAGGCATAAAGGCACTGATGAATAAGAAGGAAGAGGACATTGCTGCCCTCAGAAAACAACTAAAATTGCCTCCTACTATGCATCCACAAACTGCAGAAGTTGTACAACAAAAGTCAGAGGAGGACATGATTAACCTGCTTATGAAATTGAATGAAAGATTAAGTGAGATAGAGTAGGCTTTGGAGAAAGAAATAAGAGAGAAGCAAGGAGAGTCAACCTCCCAGCCACCTGAAGTAATTCCTACAGTCACAACTGAACCTTCCACAGTTGTAACAGCACTTCCTCCCACTGTTCCAGCAACAACAACAATAGCAGCAAGCAGTAGTACTGGCATGACCACATAGGAATTAATAAAAGCCATGGAGGAATTAAAATTCCAAGTATTAGAATAGAAAGAGGCCAAAGAGAAATTGGCAAAATTAGAAATAAGTTATGACAAATCCAAAATGATTGTGGTAGAAAGAACAAGAGAGGTTAAAGCATTAGAGAACAAGGTGAGAGCATTGGAAAAGGATCTCTCTTTGGATAAACCTCTGTGAGAAATCAAGAGCATTTTGTCGGCCAACATCAACTAGTCCCTTAGTACTGTGTGGAGATCTATTCAGATTATTTATGAACAGATTGACTTGATAGCAGTGGACCAAGTGGAGATTCAAAAAACAAGAACTTTATTGGGGCAGATGCCTAAACAAGCTAACAGGCTAATACATTTTTTGAACACCAAGACTAGTGAAGAACTGGAGGCACTGTAAATCAAAGACAAGACAAGCACCATTCTACATATCAAGAAAGTTCTAACCATGAGAACTTTGATGAAAAACTTGGAAAGGATATGCGAGGACATGCAGGTGGAGATTGATTCTTTTATAGAAAGGTTTACAGTTTTTCATGAAAAAGGTTTGCCAAGTCCGTTGGGAAGTAATGAATGCCTAATGAGACATGTAGAGTACACGCACAAGTTGAACATATATGCTACTGATCAAGTTAATGCACCATCAAGTACTTCAACAGAGAGGGAACTCCCATCTGGCCAAGCCCTTTATGACAAATTGGAGAATTTATTTTACAATGAGCATGAGGTGAAACATCTATTCACCATCCCACCTAATTTCTTCAGGTACACAGAGACTGATGAGACTTTGAGAAAGCTGCAGAGACATAAACTACCAGAACAAGACTGGTGGCAAGATATGTTAGGAATCTTGTGAACGTATCTTTGGTATCTTTGGTATATTTGTAGAATCGAAAGTTTTGTATCATTTACCATAAACTGGTAAACAGAATTGAAGGTGGTAAACAGAATGGAAGGACAGGCATATGAATCAAAGCTTGTCACATCAGATTCAAAGGTGCCCGAGAAACCCAGGGCAGCAGCACAGAATGTCAGCAAAAGACAGCTACAGACCGACTCACAGAGCCTACAGTTAGCATATCTCACCAAACAGAGCAGCCAGCACAATAGTATTTACTTGTTCATTTATTTCTTCATTGTTTTCAAGACTACGTGTCTCTATTTCTTATAAAAATGATGAATCATCTCTAGATATTATCTCTTTGAGATATTTTGTAACATTTCTGTATAAATACCCCCCTTAATGAATTATTTGGGGTTGGTGATGCATTTCTTAGACTGCGCTGTAACTTTGAAATTTTCTCAATATGAAAGCTGTTGGAATCTATTGTTGCTAGACTTTCTGGATGTGGAATTTATAGCAGAGGACTTGTTACAAAATTATTGAATCAAATTATGTCTCAATGAGGACCCTTATATCTGTAGGAATTTATAGGGTAAGTTCCTCAAATAGAACACCAAAGGACACCTCTCACAAACAAATCACAGATCAATACACCAGTATTTTGACGTGGTTAAAACCCTCAAAGAGGGAAACAGTCCACGGCAAGAGCCAACACGACCACTTCAGGAAATTTATTAATAAAAGAATGAAAATTTACATAAGCTTCTCCCATGAACAGTTAACCTACAAATGACCCTCCATGCGCGTTAAATAGAAATCATGGACCAATCAGGTGTTAAGCCACGAATCAAGTGTCGGTAATACTGAGGAGAGAATGAACCGTCGGATCACTACATATCGTGACCATCGGATTGTAAGTTACAAATGTACATAGTAAAGAAACACACTTTACCTAACTCTATACTAGACTAAGTTATACTTAACTATTCCTATGTGTCGGAATATCTTAACATCCCCCCTAAAGAACAACTTGGGATAGGATTGAATGATTCACAAATATGACACAATAGGAGAAGGAAGGAGGCACTAGAGCCTATCCCCCCTTAGTGACAACTTCCTGAACTCCAACCATAAATCAAAGTTTAGTAAACTTCGCCTCCGTTGTTTACGGAAATGTTCCCCAAAATAGACCAAGTCATCCATCAAAACCTGCCACAGCAGACCAAAAAGTGTTGATATCAAAAAACTCTTGATGATATATGTACAAATATACATAATGTACAAAGAAGCCAATGCCTAACTCCTACTTAAGCAAAGCACTTCTTTAGGTAGAGCCCATCTTGGGGCTCCGCCAGCTTGTTTCCCTCAAAATCGATTAACTCATACGACCCTTTTTCTAAAACTCGTTTAATGATGAAAGGACCGTACCACATAGGCTTAAAATTGCCTGCCCCCAAGGTGTATTTATCTTGGTCATAGACCAAGACAAGGTCAACTTGAGAAAAGACTCAAGGACAGACAGATTTATCATACTTCGTTTTAACCCTTTCCTTATGAGCCTCATTCATCGTGGTGGCATCTCGACGCTGCTCATCGAGATGTTCCAAGTGAAGGAGGCGCTCTTCGAGACTCAAAGTCTCTGAAAGGAGCTCTACAGCTAACTTAAGAGATGGAATTTCACATTCAACTTGAAATATAGATTCCATCCTGTAAACCAACTGAAAATGTGTAAAACCAGTAGCCATCTTTATAGAGGTCCGGTATGCCCAAAGAGCCGGATACAACATAACGTGTCAATTGGACCGATTTTTATCGATTGTCCGTTGGAGGATCGTTTTAAGAGTTTTATTGACTGCTTCGTCCTATCCATTGGCCTGAGGATAATAAGGAGACGAATGCTCCTGGTGGAAACCCAATTTGAGAGCCAATTTAGACATCAGTTGATTCTGGATGACTACCATGATCAGTGATAATCTCTCTCGGGATACCGAATCTTGAGATAACCTGATTCAAAAGGAACAATGCTGCCGTGTCACTATCATTTTTATAAGTGGGCATGGCCTCGGCCCACTTCGTAAAGTAGTCTACAACCACAATAATATACTTGTGATTCACTGCTGAAGGTGGATTACAAGTTGTAAAATCAATTCCCCACTTAGTAAAAAGGACCGACGGTGACAATGGGAAAAAGAGGAGCTGGATGAGCACGCCTCTTCCGAGTAAAGATTTGACAAGGGTGACAACGTTTGACCGCTTCCACATAGTCTTTAAAGATTGAAGGCCAAAAATAGCCAGCACGTAAGATGTGCTGCGCTGTAGCAAGCCCTGATAGATGACCACCACAAGCTCCACTGTGGCAATCATTTAGCACTGACTCTACTTCCTCCAAGGTTAAACAGCGCCGAAGGATTGATTCAACCCCTCGACAGTATAAGGTATCACCAATGATAACATAATTTTTAGCTAGGTGACGTAATTTTCAACGTTCATCCTTGGAGAAAGTAGAGGGAAACTTCGAAGTCTGGAGATAGACAATGATATCTCCATACCAAGGGTCGAGTGAAGAGATGAGGAATAAATGTTCGTCGAGAAAACTTTCCTCATAAACAATATCCTCTCCACAAGGTAGCTCAGAAATTAGCTCAGCGAAAACCATGGATTTCTTAGACTTGGAAGACAAGAACTCGAGATCAAATTCTTGCAAGATGACTATCCACCTATTATATTTTCCCCCAATCACTCGCTTACTGAGGACAAACTGAAATGGATTGACTGCCGCTAAGAAAAAAGTTTTGCGCAGGAGAATATAATGACGGAGCCGCTGGACAACATGGACGGCTGCCAAGGCCAACTTCTCAACCAGAGAATAGCGAAGTTCAGGACCTATTAAGCCTCGGCTCAAATAATAAATCACATGCTCAGTGATAGCATCGTCTTCCTGAATGAGAACCATACCAATGGTTGATTCTGCTGCAGCGAGATATAAAAGGAAGTCTCTACCATAATCTGGTGGACTCAAAAGCGGGGCAGAAACTAATGCCTTTTTCAAAGCATCAAACGATCGTTGTGCACAGTCGTCCCATACAAATGGAACTCCTTTCCATAGCAAATGCATGAACCCTTTAGTGATCTCAGCATAGTTTACTATAAACCATCTTAAGAAATTAGCCTTCCCTTGAATACTTTGAAGTTGTCGAATTGAGGACGGGGGAGGAAACCGAACTATTGCCTCAACCTTGAAGGGATCAACCTAAATCCCTTCATTTGACACAATGAACCCTAACAACCGACCGAACATAACCACGAAAACGCATTTGTTGTGATTCAACTAGATTTTATAAAAATGACACCGCTCGAAAACCATTCGAAGGTGACTAGGGTGATCCGTTCTCTTTCGAAAACGAGCAGTGAGATCATCCAAGTATGCTTCGATGACATGTTTGATGTTGTGGAAAGCATATGACATGGCCCACTGAAAAGTGGCTCCAACATTTTTAAGACCAAAAGGCATATTTCTATATGCAAAGGTACCCTAGGGACATATAAAGGCTGTCTTATGTTGATCTTCAGGACGGATAGAATTTTGATTATAACCCAAAAAACCATCCATGAAGGAAAAAATCTCATTACCCGCACACTCGTCGATAATATGATCAATGAGTGGCGTGGGGTAATTATCTTTCGGACAAGCCTTGCTTAGGTCCCTAAAATAGATGCATACTCGGATTGTTCCTTGCTTTTTATCTACAGGGACTGGATTAGAAGCCCAATCAGTAAGAGGAATAGGGTATATAAAACCCGCCTTTAGCAGCTTTTCAACTTCAACTTTGATAGCTACTGGTTTCCTAGGGTTAATCGGCTGAAGCCTTTGATGAACTGGTTTGGCGTTTTCATACGTCTTGATCTCATGTTGAACTATAGATGGGTTAATGCCAGGCATTTCCTCAGAAGACCAAGCAAATACATCTCGAAATTCCTTGAACAGGTCGGTGTAAATTTGAATTTCTTCAGGGGAACACTCAATTACGATGAAGAGATTCTCAATCATGTTAGGGTCCCTAGAGATGTTTATAGGTATCGTTTTTGAAATCACCGACATATTACCTTTGGCACGAATGTTTGCTAGAGCCAAAGGATTTGATACCGTACAAACATCACTAGTACATAGCTCGGAGAATCTAGATTCTACCTCCTGCAATGGAGGAAGAAAGTATGAACGATGGTGTAAATCTTCCCAAGGTCGATCTATACCAATCATTGCTTCGAGGATTCCTTCTTTCGAAGGTAAAATTGAGTCTAAGCAGTCCAAAGCAGAGGTAGCATCAAGGCTCCAAGCCAGGGCCACATCGCCATCTAACTCCTCTTCGGAAAAAGGAGTAGAATGGTCATCTGCAGAGTTGATGATAGATTGATATCTAAGCTTAGCTGTAGATATAGGGAATTTCATTCGATTCACTTGTTCTTGACCTAATGTGGTTTTAGATGAAGGCAAGGTCCAAGGGTCTGAAAAATAATGAGTTCGGAAGAACTCTTCTCGAGAAGACTCCTTCGAAGATGAAACGGCATTGATTCTAGCGATAGGAGAGGGAAAATCAAAAGTACCCATCAACAAGGAATACATCCCTACTCCTAAATTCTCAGTAGGTGGATGAGGGTTATCCACTAATGGAATACTAGAGTCGGAGCTTTCTTGAGGATTGACTGGACAATAGTCCAATTGATCAACCTTATCAATTTTCCCCTCAAGAGGAAAGCAAATAACATGAAACAGATTCGAAACAACGACGTCCATTTCGTATACCCAGTTCCTTCCTAAGAGGAGATTATAGTCTGGGTTAGCATCTACGACTTCTACTTCAATATTGACGACCTTCCCCCCAACACATATAGGAAAGGCTGGGATAATCCCATGCGGCTTATGAGAATGACCATCGAAAGCAGTCAAGATGGTAGGTGTAGGAACAGCCGAAGGCGATCCAATAACCTTCCAGCATGACATCGACATGACGCACGTAGAAGCTCCTTCATCAATAACGGTATGAAAAATGTTAATTTTCCAGTATGTAGACTTTATTTGAAAAGCCATATGATGAGGGAGTCACTTTTTGACATTTAACATGTTGAAAGTGAGCACTAAAGAGTTAGCTGGATCGACTACCCCAATCGCGGAAAGTAAAGCACTTCTTTGAGCCAGACACGATTGGAGAACCTCTAAAGCAGACATGGCACATGGACGTTTAGCCAGATCCTCAATAATGGAGTAATTATGGGTAGCCCTAGCATTCAGATTAATAGTCGCATGTTTAGCGGAACCTTTCGGTATCCGTGGTATAGTCTCAACAGGGGGTCGCTCAATATGAAGGTCAGTACTTCTGAGAACAGTCTTTTCCTTGGAAGTTTCGGCTTCACCATAATTACGTGACCGAGTAGCCACCTAGATGTTAGAACCCATCATGAAAACATTCGATGATTTTTCCCCATCCTGGTTGCCCCCTACGGAGGTTCTAGGATTTGAACTCGCGCCAGCAAGAAGTTGTTGCCCTTTGGGAAAAGGGTTTCTTAACATAGCTTGAGAACTAGAAGCTCCTTGCTGCCCTAACAAGTGTTGAGCATCTTCAATCTTGGGGCAAAGATGAGTTAAATGGTCTCCTTTGCGGAACTTGCATGGAAACTTGACTTTCTTTTTAGACTCATTTCTACCACCACCAGCATTATTTCCGTATTTATTTGCGTCAGGCTTCCCATCCTCGTTTTTTTTCTTACCTCGTCCTTTCTTTTTCCCATTGGAATTTTTATTTCCTTTGGGGTTATCAGATTGGACGACATTAATCAAAGAGGTTTGGGAAGCTGAAGGGTTAGACGATGTGACTTGGTTGTTAGAAGCAGTTTGTAGAGATAACTGCTGCAATTGGTTCAACAAGTTCACCACATTCGTGTCTATCGACCCAACGATACCATCCGCGTGGGGACCTGGCTTCAGCTTAGCCATATCAACCTTAGACCCAGGAGCATCTGGCAAGTATTTTTGTAGGATCCCAGACTGAGAATAGATCAATTCTAATTTTTGGGCCTTAAAAATAGCTTGCTCCTCAGAATAGACTCCAGACATGGAGACATACTTGGAGATCTCAGGTATTAGAGATTTCAAAAACCATTCTAGACGATACTCTAGAGGGATTTCGGCTTCAATGAGCCTCTTTCTCCGTCTCCATTCCTGAATATGATCAGAAATGTGAGTTTCCTTACCTTGACGAAAAGTAGCCAGTAGTTCGGTTCCGGCATTATAACGGACAGGCAACTGAAAATGATTTAAGAAAATATTGGCTAAGTCAGCGAATGATGTAAAGTTGCCCCCTGGCAACTCTATATACCATTTAGCTGCATTACCAGTCAAGGTGCGTTGAAAGAGCCTCAACCTAATCGATTCATCGATAAGGGAGTTAGATGAGCACCACAAATGGAATGTGGTTACATGGTCGCCTGGGTCCTCACCACTCTTCCCTTTGAATTTTGGAATGTCCGAAGGGAGTTTGGTTGGGACCAGAGGCTAGGCCAGATTGTACTTGATTGGGTCATTTGTTAACTTAGTGAGATATGGCAAGCTCAATGTTGCCAGAAACGGAAGCCTAGGCGGACCTTGGGGATTCCACCCGGACTAGGCGGAACTCCCAAAGCTCTGAAAGGATTGACCTAGATTTTGGAAGGCACCAGGCTGCCCGAAGTAACTAGTAGAACCAGCTGAACCAAAAGGCAAGCCTTGTGATCCAGCAAAATTCGGAGTTTGACCAACTCCTGCCACATAACCACCATAACCAACAAAGTTTCCTCCTAAAGGATTGTAAGGAGTTGATAACCCCTGATATGGATTCCAAGCCGAAGCTAGGGGAGGAACACTTTGAAACGAACTAACCATGGTGTACGGCCTATTACCATATTGGCCAAAAAATGGATTCCTGGCTCTCGCGCCACTAATCCCAGGGTTATTCCAACCTTGGAAAGGATTGCTGCTTTATCCTATAGAAGAAAAATTCTTGGATCCTATCGTAGGGTTGGAATGTGGTATATGACCACTTCTGAAAGGAAAACCCTAGAATGAAGCCGATCCACTCATCATAGATGTGGCGGCACTAAACGGAGCTGAAGGAATACCCTGAGAATGGGTGCCAAATGGGAAGAATCCAGAACCAAAAGAATTGTTTTGGGAATTTCCACTCGTGGACGGAATGTAGGTAGACCCAACTAAAGATGTGCTAGCAAAGGATCCAAACAAAGTAGCAGAGGAGATGGAAATGGTTCCTCCCCCTTGTACCGATGTTGGAGTCTGCATAGTTGTAGCACTTGTAGAAGCCATGTTTCCAGTAGTGGTCATCGATGGTAAGTGCGTAGCGTAACCTGGACTTGACGGTCTATGCGTCGGAGTCCCAACGTATTGTAACACGTCTGGATGACTAGATGGTAGGGGAGAATTCGGAGCCGCTAATGACTCTGAGAGTTCTTCTACCTCTATGTTATTCTCCGCTTGTAAGCAAACTCGAGAAAGAACTGGAGGGTTCCTCTCTTGCTCCGTGGAATTTCCAGGCCTTGCTTGAATACTAATGCCCCCGAGAGGAGGATCAACCCCCGATGCGTCAACTACTGTGGGACGAAATCCACCAGTATTATTACCTCTGCGCCTTCTAGGAGAAGGATCTAAACTTGGTGGTGAAAGACGACGAAGTCTTCAAGACCATCTAGGAGATCGGTCAGCCACTTTGAATTTCTTGTAGAGATCTAACTAAAGACTCAAAAAATTGAAAGTTAGGCCAACTAAGAGCACAGAGCACACACTATGAAGTCCCTAAAAATAATAGCCAGTCTAACAACTTACAAGTATTTCCACTCTGGGTGATTAGGACCGGACACCAAAATACGAGAAAGTGAAATTAAGGGGCCTTCCGAAGATAGTCTGGGATGATGAGGGCCCAGTCCTATCAGCGAAGGTAACAGAGGAAGTTACGTTGACCTCCTAACAATAGCCTGCGCCGGTGCAAGTCCCCAAGCTTCGCAAGGGTGCCCTCCAGTAGTACTGTCGAGAGTGATGCAACGTCAACCTCAAGTGCCACAGGATTCCCCTTCGCAGCCACCCGTGTAGATCCCTAGGAGTAGCAACTATGGATACCAACCCGTCGCAGAAGCCAGGCGGAACCGTTGTGAGGCAAGTTCGGACAAGTAGGAGAGGGGGTATCTCTCTTCCCTATCTTCATAGACCCTCATGCTTAACTCCCAGATCCGGAGCTTTCCTGGTCTTCCTAACGCTATTGGATTTTCACTCGTTAATCAGACTCCTATGTTTGACGTTTAAATGGCCTTGGAGAGTTAATTCTCCACTCGCCTAATCCAAGGCCCTAAAATCCTAAAACTTGTTGGTGTATTTAACTTAAATGAAAACGTTTTAGTGAATTTTAATTAGTGCTTGATTTTGAAATAGGTTGTTCTTTAAGTCACGGGATAACGGAAGTGAAACTAGTGGTGTTTTTTGACGCAAAAGAAATTAATAAAAACCTAACTATATGCAAATGCACTTGTTTTCGTTTTTCGAAGAAGAGCAATTTCTACAGGGTTCAAGGAAACTTCTAATAAAGCAAAAAAAAATTATTTTCATTAATTCAAGCTTCACACTCACAAAAGTTAACAAAGCTATGTATGCCTAAAAAGATATGCAAATCTATCCTAATGCAACAAATATACGCTGATGCAAGATTCAAAACAACTATAAAAACAAGAAATGAAAGTTGCTTGATTATCGATTTTTATTTTGCCACTTAAAATGTCTAGATGGAATATGAGATTCTACTATTCATTTCGTCTAAAACACTAAAAACAAGATTCAAGACAAATATAAAGCACTTTCATTCACTAAAAGGAAACCAAATGAAAAGCAAGTTCAAGAAAGCAAAACAAAACTTTTCAAAAAGTTTTCTTCAAAGCAACAACAAAAAGAATCTTTTCAAAAATGCTCTCAGCAAGACTGAAACTTTGTGATTGAAAAATAGGCACCAAACACTTTTGCAAGTTGACCCCACATGATGGATGAAAACTCAACAAACATAAATGTGTTTAAAAATGCTTTAAACAATCAAAAGCAGCAATGAAAGCTTTGGCAACAAAGACCAAAAAAGATTGAAAAGACAAATTCCAAGAAAGTATCAAGCAAAAAATTTCATGAAACAAAGAAGTAAATGGTCACAAAAAGCGGTTTCGTCAAGCAAACAAAAAGTCACCAAAAACAAAGACTAACAAAAAGATTGAGACCAATCTTTCTGCCCTAATGAATCAGAGCAGCCAAGATTCCAGCAAGAAATATTGCGTGCTTTTAGAAAAAATGATGACGCTTGCAATCAACAAAAACAAGACCAATACTCCTTATAATCAGAGAGAATTCGGAACAAGATGCTTTTGATACTGGAAAATGATTGTTTTAGACTGAATCAAACCACCAGACAAACCTTCAGAGACAAAAAGATTTATAAATCTTGAAAATTGCAAGATATACGCAATTGTACTTACATACAGATTGTGTGTATACGTGACTGAACCTAAGGAAACCTGCATATACGCGGGTTAACTTTAGGAAACATGTGTATATACATGACTGTAACTAAGAAAAACAATGTATATAAAAGAATTCAAGGAAAATAAAAAACAATCTGAAGAAACTGGCAAAACTTAGAATTCAAGAACAGACCACACAGCAACAGCAAGCACACAGGCAATTGAGCCCTGATTGGCTTGAAAACACCCAAACTAGGAACAAAAGGAGTGTTTTTCCCAGCGGAGTCACCAATTATGTTTAGGAAAATGTTCCCCTAGGGCTTTTTGGGTGAAACCCTAGCAGACTGAAAGTTGTCTAAACAGAGAAACACACATTCACACAACCATTATGCTATTATAAGCAAATTCTATGATAAGTGGACATACCTCAGGTCCTACGTTCGAGAAGGTCCTTAAGATTCCAAACCCTTCGTCAAGTCCCTTTCGCTCCTTTGTCCTGCAAAACAACCAATTCCAAAGAACACAACAGTATATGGACAAAGACTTATAAAGAAACCATCTTCATGTTATAAAGAAAGGAAGTTAGTTATGAACTTTAAAAAACCATTCACATATGAATTCCAACATGAATATCATAAACATAAATAAAGTTTGTTTCAGGAACCAAGACGTGTTTCTTTATTAATGTTAGGGTCCCACCCTAACCCCCTTATCTATGTAATGGGACCACGTCATAGTCAAGATTCAATAAAGCCCATATTAATAATTGTAAGTGGTAAATCCGCAATTAATAATGGAACCACAGTTAGTTGCAAATGGGCCATAGTATTAGATAGATGGTATTAGTAATACGCAGTATTGGCCCGTGCTATCGCACATATGAGTCATATATAAAGAATAGAAACTCCCTGCGAGGAGTATCGTGTCTTATTTTGTAATCGAGCTCTGCTCTATTGGAGGTTTCCCCCTCGAAGAAGCAAGTGAACATTACTCTCTGAATAATAAAATCATTGCTATTATGTGTTCTGGGTATCTTTTCTTCGCATATTCTGTGTTCTGGGTCTCTTTTCTTCGCATATTCTATATTTGGGTATCATTTGCAGGTTAAGAGCATAACAAGTGGTATCAGGGCACTTTCCAGGGCTGGTGGGATCTCCATTTCGTAGCAATTTTTTTTTTGGCTCAATACGTGTTCCAGCGTCTTTAAACCACGGGATCTGTCATTGAGCGCATAAATCTGCGGATTTGGGGAGGCATGCACGCAGGAAATACAAGAGGTGGTCACGTCTGTTGGACTCCCTTGTAAACCCTGTGGGTACCCCTTTGAGTAGTAGCGCATTAGACAGAACTGCGCACGGACTGTCTTCCACGTACCCTCTGGGTATATCGGAAGCCCCATAGGCTCCCTAAAAACCTCGCCATAGATAAACCGTCGGTTGTCTTGCGGCTACAGTACACCGAGAACAGCACTCGGAGAGATTACTCGCCCGTACGATAGGGTAGTCGGGTGGTACAGCTAAGGGTACGGTCGACCCTCCTTAGTTAGAGTCCTGAAACATTGGGCCGAGTACTACTGCCAGACCCTTATGTATATTGTGATCTGTAGCACCTGACACTCCTCAAGACCCTAGTTCCCTTTTTTCAATCATCATCTCTTCCAGATCTGCTTGAGCAAAGGAGTGCAGCAGCAGCAGACATCGGTCCCAATCAGCCATTCTGATCTATTAGATTCATCAGATCTGCAGAAGCAGTCAGTTTAGCCGTTCAACGCTACCCGATCCGCCATTCAGACCTCTCAGATCCACAAGACCAGAGTCGTTGTGAAGGGTTCCTATACCAGGGTATAATTGTCGCAGGACTTTTGGCCGCATTGACATTTTGAGGATTTGGCGACTGCAGTATTGATCAAGGAGGAGTAAAACTCCGTTAGGAGTTTCAGAAAAAAAAGAAGTATGAGATCTTCTGGGGCGCTTACTGGTGATCTAGCCCATTAAAATTAGGACGACGAGCTGAGCATGGTGGTACCATTCAAGTAATTGTGAAAATTTTTTTGGCGGTCCCAATTTTTCATCAGGTCAGTGTATGGTAGCAACTAGAGCTCAAGCGATGGCCAATGAAAGGATGGACAAACTTGAAGAAAATGTGAAGGAAATCCAAACTCAGCTTCACGGACTAGATCTGGAGGGAATGCAAAATCAGCTTCGCGGACTAAGTCTCCAGATACAGGGCTTTATGTCAAAGGGCAAGGAGCAAGCCCACGAGGAGGGGGATAATGGCCATGAATGCAATTACGATGAATCTAGCCGCTCTCCTCACGTCTAGCACACCCATCCACCACCTAGTCAGCGACCTCCCAAATTGGATATGCATAAATTTGACGGTTCTCACACGTCCGCATGGCTAGTACAAAGGGAGCAGTATTTCAAATTGAATCATATCCTAGATGATGGGACTAAGCTTATGTTGGGGAGCATGTACTTCGACAATGAACGGTGGCAATGGTGGGAATGGCATCAGTGTTGCAATGGATCTTTTAGGACTTGGACCCAATTTACCAAAGCTCTTCGAGATCGCTTTGAACAGGAAGACTCTTATTTGGGTCGTCTCACTAAGCTCCGACAGACTGGTACAATGGATGAATATATTATCGCTTTTGAAGGCTTAGCTTTCCGCACTAAGGGTCTCACAGATGAGTTCTACATGGAATGTTTTATCAGCGGTCTTAAAGAAGCCATCAAAGATCAAGTTCTACTTCACCACCCTCCCACGTGGACAGAGGCTTGCCAGGTAGGTCGTAAGGTGGAAAGTGCATTAGCAGCCCAATACAGTTGCGCAACTTTCCCCGCTAAAGGTCATCCCCCACAGGCTCAGAACACGACTCAAACACTTCAGGTCCAAAAGGTGTCCCCTGCGGAAATGGCCGAAAGAAGGAAGCAAGGACTATGTTACTACTGTGATGAAAAATGCTCCCCAGGTCATAAATGTAAGGAGCCCAAATTCTTTCAAATAGATGCCACTGACTACAACTCAACAGAGGAAGATCCACCACTCGAGGAACATGAGCCGCTAGAGGACGAAAACCAATAGGACAATGTCTTTGACGAACCAGTTATTTCGTTGCATGCCTTGGTAGGGATTTCTTCCCCTCAAATGCTCAAAATCAGAGGGTTTATTAAACATTGCCTAGTAGTAGTCTTGATTGATAGTGGAAGTACACATAATTTCATCCATCAAAAAGTCACAGAAACGGTGCATTGCTTTCTACGAATAGTTTCTAACTTCCAAGTTCAAATTACAGATGGAGGCACAATGAAATGTGAAGGCCGTTGTGAAAATGTCAAACTTCAAATGGGGGATTATCAGTTGAAAACCCACATGTTTGCCATACACATGGGGGGTTGTGACATTGTCCTCGGCGCTAACTGGCTCTACACTCTTGGGCCAATCACAATGGATTTCCAGGAGTTGTATATGAGTTTTAAGCAAAACAACCACACACATACCCTCTGTGGACTCCAGGCGGGAGCCCCCTCTATCATCAGCTCGCATAGGATGGAGAAATTGTTAAAAAAGGGAAATCATGGAGTTGTAGCTCAATCTAATGCCATCTAGGTAGTCGAAACCAAGCCATCGCCACTTCATCCTCAGATGCAACAGATTTTAAATAACCATCTGCCGGTCTTTGACAAGCCTTAAGGGCTTCCACCCTCGTGAGGGGAACATGATCATAGCATCACCTTGGTTCCAGGGGCCCTACCCCCAAATGTGCGCCCATACAGATATCCGTTCACCCAAAAGAATGAAATATAAAAAATCATCAAGGAACTTTTTGAAGCAGGGGTCATTCGTCCTAGCATCAGTCCTTATTAGCATCAGTCCTTATTCATCCCCAGTGGTCATGGTGCTCAAGAAAGATGGGGAGTGGCGGATGTGTCCTGACTTCAGGAACCTCAATAAGTTGACAGTCAAAGATAAATTTCCCATCCCGGTGGTTTATGATTTGCTGGATGAACTCAATGGGGCTCAATTTTTCACGAAGCTGGATCTTCGCTCAGGCTACCACCAAATTCGCATGAAGGAAGTCGACATCCCCAAGACGGCTTTCAGAACTCATGAAGGCCACTATGAATTCCTGGTCATGCCATTTGGTCTTTGTAATTCCCCCTCTACTTTTCAAAGCCTTATGAACCACATTCTCAAACCATATCTTAGGAAATTTGTCCTTGTCTTCTTCGATGACATCCTCATCTATAGTTGCACTTGGACCGCACGTCTTCAGCATGTAGATCTACTCTTGCAACTGCTCCGCAAGCATAAATTATTTGTCAAGATGTCCAAATGTTCGTTTGGAATGGCAGAGGTAGAGTATTTGGGCCACATTGTGGGCTGTGAGGGTGTCAAGGTGGACCCCGAAAAGATCCAAGCAATGTAGGAATGGCCTCAACCTAAGACCTTGAAGAGTTTGCGAGGATTTTTGGGTCTCACAGGCTATTATCGTAAATTTGTCCGCAACTATGGTCGCATAGCGAAACCCCTCACCCAACTCCTAAAGAAAAATCCATTCTTCTAGAATGAGGAAGCCCAACAGGCCTTTATAGCCCTAAAAAATGCCATGAGTTCCACTCCAGTTTTAGCACTACCAGACTTCACCAAATCTTTTGTCATTGAATGTGATGCTTCGGGTACAGGTATTGGGGCGGTTTTAATGCAGGAAGGGCGACCGTTGGCCTTCACAAGCAACAAATCAGTGGGAAGAATCAGGGACAATCTACATACGAGAAAGAAATGATGGCCATCTTACATGCAGTTGACACCTGGCGACCTTATTTATTGGGGCGACATTTCCAAATCCGCACAGATCATCACAGTCTTAAATATTTTTTGGAGCAACGCCTATTCTCCCCACAACAAAATAAATGGATAGCCAAAATGTTGGGATATGATTATGAGATCATTTACGAGAAAGGGAAAGACAATAGGGTAGCCTATGCACTATCTCGCCAATTTGAGGAGGAAAGTACCCTGCTAGCTATTTCCCTCCCCATTCCAGAATGGATTGAAGAAGCTCGTAGGGAATTGTTTTCACACCCCGGGCTCTCCCAACTCATTTCTCAATTACAAGCAGATCCACATTCCACCAAGGGCTATTTGTTGCAGGATGATATTCTTCGCTACAAGGATAGAGTTGTAATATCACCAACATCCACCTTCAAAAGTCGCATTTTGGCAGAAATGCACTCATCTCCCATTGCAGGAAATTCGGGCTTTCAGAAGACGTATGCTCGCACCAGAAGATCATTTTTCTGGACAGGCATCAAAAAGGACATCCTTACCTTCATAACAAAATGCGATGTCTATCAATGCCACAAAGGGGAAACTGTCAACACACCAGGCACATTACAACCATTGCCCATTCCGGCATCAATTTGGACGGAGGTTTCTATGGATTTCATTACAGGTCTTCCAAAGTCAGGGAACAAGTCAGTCATCATGGTTGTTGTGGACTGATTGTCGAAGTATGCTCATTTCTACATTCTTCCCCACCCGTTTACACCAACTTTGGTTGCTCAAACTTTCATGGATCAGATCTTCAAATTGCATGGCATGCCCACTTCTATTGTGTCCGACCACGACCCGATCTTCACCAGCAATTTTTGGCTGGAACTCTTCAGAATACAAGGCACTCAACTAAAACTCAGTACTTCCTATCATCCGCAAACAGATGGTCAAACCGAAGCAGTCAACAAATGTCTAGAAACCTACCTTAGGTGTTTTACTTCAGAAAAACAACACCTTTGGGTACAGTGGCTACCTCTGGCAGAATGGTGGTATAACACCAACTATCATGCCACCACCAAAATGACTCCCTATAAAGCAGTATATGGTCAACTCCCGCCTTCACCTACTTTGTATCTCAAGGGATTCTCAAAAGTCCAAGCAGTGGATCAACTCTTACAACACCGCACAACTATGCTCGCCCATCTTTGAGAGAATCTTCATCAAGCTGAGAACCGCATGAAGCAACAGGTAGACCAGCATCGCTCAGAGCGCCAATTTCAAGAAGGGGATCAAGTCTTTTTACGGCTCCAACCATATAAGCAAACATCACTCAAAGACAAGGGATGTCAGAAACTATCTCCCAAATTCTACGGACCATATCAAGTACTTCAACGCATTGGAGAAGTGGCCTACAAGTTTGCTTTGCCACCTATTGCAAAAATCCATCCAGTTTTTCATGTCTCATGCGTCAAGAAAGTGATTGGGAACAATTGCAGAATTTAGACTAGTCTACCGGAATTGGACGAAGAAGGATCCATCTGGCTTCAACCAGAATAGGTCCTCGGCACACGAGTCAAGCAACTGCACAGCCGCATGATTAAGGAAGTCCTAGTCAAATGGAAAGACAACTCTCCAGAAGATGCAACTTGGGAGCCAACCACTATTCTGCAGCAGTTTCCGCAGCTTCCGCCTTGAGGACAAGGCTAGTCTTAAGGGGTGGGCATGTTAGGGTCCCACCCTAACCCCCTTATCTATGTAATGGGACCACGTCATAGTCAAGAGTCAATAAAGCCCATATTAATAATTTTAAGTGGTTAATCTGCAATTAATAACGGAACCACATTTAGTTGCAAATGGGCCGTAGTATTAGATAGATGGTATTAGTAATACGCGATATTGGCCAGTGGTATTGCATGTATGAGTCATATATAAAGGATAGAAACTCCCTACAAGGAGTATCGTGTCTTATTTTGTAATCGAGCTCTGATCTATTGGAGGTTTCCCCCTCGAAGAGGCAAGTGAACATTACTCTCTGAATAATAAAATGATTTCTATTTGTGTTCTGGGTATCTTTTCTTCGCATATTCTGTGTTCTGGGTCTCTTTTCTTTGCACATTCTATATTTGGGTATCATTTTCAGGTTAAGAGCATAACAATTAAAGACAAATAGAATACATAAGAGGAATGAATTCACCTGAGTAACCTTTTACAGGCTCCAAGAAAAGCTTCCTTCCAGATCCGTCTAGCCTCAAGCCTTTAGCATTCTCCTTCCATGACTCTCTCCATGATGTAATAAGTGGTGGATGAAAATCAACACACAAGGAAACAAGGGTTTCCTGTACAAATGGGGGAAGTGCAGAAGGCACAAGGGTCTTCAGATCTGGTCAAGGGAAAAATTTCAGTATAATAACCTTTCTCTCTCTTCTCTCCTCCCTTTAGGCCTTCCCTTGGAGGTCTTTTTATACCTCTCCCAAAGTAGTTTTTTAGTTGGGAGTTGGTTGGGAAAAGTTGGGCCACGGGCACTAATAGGTGATTAGCCAGTAAAACCTGTGATCTCCACCCGAAATTAAGGAGTTTTATATTTTTTTAAGTGTTTTAATACATATACGTGGGTTGGATATATACCTACCCGCATATACACGCGTTTAACTCAGGGCAATGTCGCGTATAAGGAATAAAACACTATTTTTTAAATTGTGGACCAAGTCTGGAAGGAGGGGTTGCCCTAGGCCATGAGTGTAGCATCACAAACCATAAGAGTGAGATTTGGAGCTATAACATCCGTGAGAGCCTTTGTAAAGATGTCTGCAACTTGATCATCTGTTGAACAATATTGCACTTCAAGAAAATGGTCATGAATGAGCTTTCTGATGAAGTGTATGTGTAGTTCAATGTGTTTGCTACGCTGATGCTGGATTGGATCTTTGCATAGTTGAATGGCACTTTGATTATCACACCAAAGTGTAGTCGGATGCTGCTGCTGAAAGCCAAACTCTGATAGGATCTGACAAAGCCACAAGGCTTCCTTACTAGCTTCTATGGCACCACGATACTCTTCTTCTGTGGAAGAAAGAGAAATGGCACCTTGTTTCTTGCAAGCCCATGTAATAGGTCCTGAACCAAGAGTGAACACATAACCAGCAGTAGACTTTCGATCATCAGGGTCACCAGCCCAATCAAATCAGTGAAACCAACCAATAGAGGAGATGCTTCGACACTATAATGAATTCCAAACTGAACTGTACCTCGAACATAATGAAGTATTCTTTTAGATGCTTTCTAATGACTTTCACGTGGGGTTTTCATAAACCGAGAAACAAGGCCAAAAACAAAGGAAAGGTCAGGACGAGTATGGGTTAGATACACAAGTTTTCCTACAAGTTGATGGTATAAGGTAGCATCAACTTCAGGGGAAGTACAAGTGACTAAAAGCTTGACTCCAAATTGAAAGGGAGAAGGAGTTGGCTTACAATCTTCCATGTGAAAATGGCATAGAAGATCACAGGAATACTTGGATTGGGAGAGGGAAATACCTTCCTTGGATTGCAAGACTTGAAGATCGAGAAAATAATGTAAGTGTCCTAAGTCTGTCTTTCAAACTTCTTTTTAAGGCTGGACTTCACATGGTTGATAAGGTTGGGATCACTACCAGTGAGGATAAGATCATCAACATAAAGAACAAGAATGATAAGAGACTTGCCCACTTTCTTGGTGTAGACAGTATTGTCAGAATGACACCTAGAAAAGCCAGATTCTAAAAGAAAGCTATCCATTTTGGCATAACAAGCCCGAGGAGCTTGCTTGAGACCATAAAGAGATTTCTTAAGTCGACATACAAGGCTGGAGTCTGTTTGGATGAAGCCAATGGGTTGTTCCATATAGATTTCTTCATGCAAGTCCCCATGCAAGAAGGCAGATTTAACATGCATCTGATGGACTTCCCATTTGAAAGAGGCAGCAAGGGAAAGAATAAGGTAGACAAAGTTCATTTTGGCAACAGGGGAGAAGGTTTCAGTATAGTCAATGCCTTCAAATTGTGAAAACCCCTTAGCAACAAGATGAGCTTTATGTTTATCAACTTTCCCATCTAGTCCATACTTGGTTCTGTAAACCCATTTGCATCTAACAAGTTTTCGTCCCTTTGGTAGAGGAACAAGATCCCATCTACTGTTTGCCAATAATGAATGATATTCTTCATTCATAGTTGCGTCCCAATCTAGATGGCCTGAAGCTTTTGCAAAGGTGTCAGGATCATAATTTGCTGAGACTTGAGCTAGTAAAGAAGAGGCTCTTTTGAACTGAGAACGTGTACAACACTGATCTATAGGATCGTCGGCAAGATCACCTGCTGCATCTCGAGTAGCACAGACCCATTTTGGAAGTGAAGGAGCTGAAGGAGGATCCTGAGAAGTTGGTGGAGGATTGTCATCCTTACTTTCATCATCTGAAGAAGAAATATGTTCAAAAGTAGAAGAGATAGAGAGAGGTGGCACATTCGCCGAACTAGGCTCGTAGGCCAATATATTTTCATCAAACTTTACATCTCTTCTAATGATTAAAATTTTGGACTTAAATGGATAAGTCTATATCCTTTGAACATCTTCAGAATATCCAAAAAAAATACATTTTTCACTCTTAAGGTTCTAAGCTTTATGTTTCTCATCTAGAATATGGGCCCATGCTTCACTTCCAAAAACATGAAAGTGACTCACATCTGGTTTAATTGAGCTCCATGCTTCTTCTGGAGTGATATTCTTTAAAACCTTAGTAGGAGTGCGATTTATTATGTAATTTGCATATTTAATTGCTTATGCCCAATAATTAAGACTAAGTCCTTTAGATTGAAGCATACAATTAGCCATTTCCTTTAAGGTGTGATTCTTCCTTTCAGCTACACCATTTTGTTGTGGAGTATATGGAACAATATGTTGCATTTTAATTCCATTCTCAGTGCAAAAGTTGATGAAGTTGTTTTTAACATATTCTCCGCCATTATCAGATCTTAGCTTAAGAATTTGATGTCCAGACTGTTTTTCAACAAAGGCCTTAAAGGCCAAGAATTTGTTAAATAGTTCACTCTTGAGTTTTAAGAAGTATACCCAAGTGCGTCTGGAGAAATCATCAATGAAAGTTAAGAAATATTTGTAGCCAGAGAAGGAAACAACTGGAAGTGGACCACATAAATCACTATGCACAAGCTGTAGAGGGGCTGAGGCGTGCCAAGAGGCACGTTTTTCAAAACTGTCCCGATGATGTTTTCCAAGTACTCATCCGGAACAAACACCATCTCTGCCAGATATCATGGGAAGACCGGTCACCATATTTTCTTTACATAGGTTCTGAAGGGAGAAATAGTTTAAGTGACCAAATCGCCCATGCCAAAGTTTGCTCACTTCATCATTATGAGCAACAAATACCGAGGGAAGATTTGATGACCCAAAGTTGTGAAACTTATACAACCTTGTAGAATCATTAGCAATGCCAGTTGCTAAAATCTGTCTAGGATCTCTTAGGTCCTTAATTACAACATCGTGAGGTGAAAATTCAACGATTTTACCTTCACCTGAATGAGTTATCTGATATACAGATAGAAGGTTGCAGGATAAGGTTGGAACACATAATACATCATTAAATTAACAATTGTCTATATGAACAGTTCCAGTCCCTACAACACTAAGAGATCTATCATCACCAACATATATATCTTTTGTGTTACAATCATTTAAAGAAGAAAACATGGCTTTATTTTTGGCCATGTGATAAGAAGCTCCAGGATCAATGAGCCACTCATGAGAATTAGAAGAAGAAGATACATTTAGTGCATATCCAGACCGATATGTTTGACAACCACATGTAGAAAGTGTTATTCTTGAAGATGAAGTTGAAGAGTGTTCCAAATGGATGTTATGCTTCTTCATTGCTGCTTCCAAGGCTTCCATCTTTTTAAAGCATTTGGATTCTAAGTGGCCATCTCGATTACAAAGGAGGCAATGTCTATCAGTCTTCTTCCCTTTGTTTTTATTTGCCTTATCATTTTGTTGAAATGATTTTTCATTTTGAGGTTGAAATTGCTTAGGACCCTTGTTTGGTTTAGGACCATTCTTTTTAAGATACGGCTTCTTAGGATTCTTTGAATTTGGTTGTTGTTAGGAGGCTAAGGCTTTCTTAGAAGAGTTTCCAAAATTAAGAAGACCAAGGTGTAAGAGTTTTTCTTGTTCTCTTATTAAAGAATCACAAAAGGATTCAAAGGAAGGGGACTTGTAGTCTTGTCCTTGAGAAATGAAGGTTTCTCTTGTAGAATGGAAGGTGGAAACAAACACAGAGTAGGCTGGTCCCAACTTAGTAAGAATGGAATAGATAAGGTTACCATCTTCTTTCTTAACCTTAACACCTTCCAAGAGAAGTCTGAGGGTCTTGAACTTGGACAAAAAATCTTCAATGGAAGAAAAAATATTGGGGTCCAATGTAAGAAACTCATTTTCGAGTTGATGGGCTCTAAGTTCATTTTTAATTCCAAAAATTTTAGTGATTTGTTTCATTGCTTCATTAGGAGTATCAAGTTTTGCGATATGGAATCTAAATTCTGGAGAAATAGACATCCCTATCAACCCACGTGCTTGACCTTTCCTATTTTCCCATTTGGCTGCCTTATCTTCATCTTTTGGTTTGGTTTCTTGGCCTGACGTTATTCTATAAAGACCTTAACTTCTAAGTAAATCCACAATGTAGGATCACCATTGGAAGTAGTTGGTGCTGTCCAGAATAAATTGGCATGGAATTTCCATTTTAACAGAAACTGAAGCTGTAGATGCTGAAAATAAGTGTTCCAATGGAAATATCTTGGAAAGATAGGCTAATTGAAAAAAAACGGCTCTGAAAACGACTTCTGGATGAAGAAGTTATGGATTTTTGAAGAAAAGTTGTTGAAGATGTCAACGAAGTGTGGCAATGTGCGGAAATGAATGATAATGTTATATTTAAAAAAAAAAAAATCTGCCCCCTTTCCAAACTTAATCTAATTAGCTCAACAAAAAGAAATACTTGAACTCAAGGCCTCTATTCTCATAAAGTAGCTTTGGACCAAGTGAGCTAGATTAAAAGGTTAGTAATTTTTTTTTTTAGTCATCGAAGCTTTGGGCTGCATGCTTACTTGAGAAAGCTATTTTTTCCTACAAAACAAAAAATACAAAACCCAACACGGACATATAAAGAAAACAAACCTTACGGCTTGAAGTTAGCTTTAGCCGGAAACTAAATATTTTGCTCAATGTTTTTGATTTTCCGAGATCACACTAAGGCATGGCGGAAAAGAGAATACGCATGAGAAAAATCCTTCCTTTCTGTTTCTGGTTTACCCAGATCGCACAGAGTCGCGGGGCAAAGAGCATACGCAGAAATGAAAGGTATAGATCTGGTAATAAAAAAAAATAAAGAGCTAAATAAACCGAAATAAACAGAGAGAAAATAACTAAAAACTGCAAATAAACAATGCATACCTCCAAATCTTAAAAATGACGTAGCTAGGGCTACCAGAAACCTTTTCGCGTGAAACAAAATGGGTTCCTCACTAGAACAGATGCTCCTAACACAATAGAGCAATCCTCTCGGCCCAAAAGCAGTCAGAAATAGTAGATCTAGGAAACGACAGTCGAATGTAGTTCTACCGGCTTCAGATTTGGATCACCAACGGATGCAGCCCTCAACTTGGCTCTGATACCATGTAGGAATTTACAGGGTAAGTTCCTCAGTCAGAACACCAAAGGACACTGCTCACAAATAGATCACAGATCAATACACCAGTATCGTTGACGTGGTTAAAACCCTCAAAGAGGGAAACAATCCACGGCCTGAGCCAATGCGACCACTTTAGGCAATTTATTAATAAAAGAATGAAATTTTACATAAGCTTCTCTCATGAACAGTTACCCTACAAATGACCCTCTATGCTCTTTAAATAGAGATCATGGACCAATCGGGTGTTAAGCCACGGATCAAGTGTCGGTAATACGGAGGAGAGAATGAACCGTAGGATCACTACATATCGTGACCATTGGATTGTAAGTTACAAAAGTACATAGTAAAGAAACACACTTTACCTAACGCTACACTAGACCAAGTTATACTTAACTATTTCCTATGTGTCGGAATATCCTAACACAATTGTAGAGTGTTGGAGTTGTAGGCATGATGTCCAATGTTCAAACCCTCGGAGGCCAGTTCGGCCCATACAAAAATTTTGGCCTCTGTTGGGGTGCCACATGGCAACCCATGACTAGGCCACATGGCACCACTTCATTGCCCACCACAACACAATACAAACCAATCAAATGCGCCCAAAATAAGCGAATCAAAGGATTCCATGTGTCAGCCTGTCATTAGGTCATACCCTGCATAGTCACCCTGCTTACTTAGTAGTACGGTCAACCCAGTCAACAAACTTGCTCAAATTTTTACTGTTGAGCCAAACGATCAGCACGCGATAACTTGAGAATATTGTGTTGGTTTGACGTGAAACGAACGTCATTGGATTTAGAACGACGAGCACTTTGAATTGATGTCGGTTTCAAGACTTTTTGGGCACGTTCATTTTCAAGCTAAAAATTGATCACCTGATCAACATTACACTGAAGAAGAAAAACAACCAATTCAAGTAATTATTAAGTACCCAATTTTATGTGTGTGTGTGTGTGAGAGAGGATCTTAGCTTGAGTGCTTTGGTGAACAATTTGTTTTCCCAACTACATGGGTTCAAGTATCTAAGAACATGTTATAATTGGCATGTTTGCATGGATTCAAGTCTCCAGAGACATTTGTAATCAACTAGCTATTGACATTTATGAATAATTGTATTTGATCTTTCCAAGTTACCAATTCTCTTGAGATTCTCATTACCCCATATATATATATATATATATATATAGAGAGAGAGAGAGAGAGAGTTCTTTATTTTGATGAGTTTTTATTAACTGAGATAATTTAATTAGTATTATCCACACACACACACACACACACATGAGAATTTTGTATTTATATGCAAGTTTGCACCTAGATCACAACAAATACATCAGATAGTACATAACTGTATCTTCAAAAAAAATTCATGAGCCCACTTATCCAACAAAACTACAAATTTTACTAGAGAGACTCCAAATTGAAAAACAAAAAATAGGGTCTTCTAGGTATATATCCTACAAAACTGATCCACCAAACAAAAAATATTACGTGTCATATTATAATTGATTGATAATGCAATCCTTCATAAGTGTGCAATGCCAATCCATTTAGCTCTAAGGAAAAAGAGAGGGCCTAATTTTGCCATTGACTTTTAAATTCCCCAATCTTAATTTACACCCTTCATTAACACATAAGTCTGCATCTTTATTGATATCATAGAGAACATGGAAATATGTTATTGAAGAGAACCCTTCAACTACTTTCCTAATTCTTTACATGGTATGCATCTTTATTGAGATCATAGAGAACATGGAAATATGATATTGAAGAGAACCCTTCCACTACTTTCCTAATTATTTACATAATAATTTCTAATGTTTTCTCCTACAGAGAGAAGCCCTTCACCACATGTTGAATAAGAAAGAGACATTATCCCAAAACAATGAGAGAAGCTACATGATTTTCTATGGCTAACTAAATCCCTTGGTAGATGGCATAAGCTTTAGCTTGGTTCTCTGTCATGAATCTTGCGCCCCCATGAATACTCTGCAACTTTAACGTCCTCGTGGCCATAAAGCACGCCTCGCCCTCTTGCCACCCTTAGTTTCCTTTTTGAAACCTCATCAAAATTAAGGATAAGTCTAAGATCATAATTTTTCTTCTATCAATCTTAGCTTCTAAACTGCTTAAAAACTTCTATTAGTTCATGTCATAACTAAAAGCTATCTATCCAAAATTTAATTAATATTATATTATATAAAAATATTTGAATGTCATTCTTAAATTTTGAATCTCAAAATATATTTCACTACGATTCTCTTAATATAATAAAGATACATTCTTTTAATATAGATATATTTTTTAATAATTTATATAAATATTTATAATATTTATAATATATTTCAAAATATTAATGTATTATTATTTGAAAAATATTATAATAAAATAAATAATTAAATTTAATAAATTATTATTAATTTTACTATTATGTATTTATCATTATTGTTAAATATTTATTTTATATATTGTTTCTATTATATGACTTTAGAATTTATGGGGTATTTTAAGTAGTGATTTCTTCTTATTAAGTATTATATAAATTATGAGATTCAAAGTTCAAATCCTACATAGGTCAAGTTAACCAAAAATGTATAATATAATTTTAGAGAACTGTATGAAAATCTAAAATACATTTAAAAATATTTAAAGATAATAATCTTATCCTCTTCCTAAAAGTGATTTGCTTTCCATTAAAAACATGGTTATGGTTATGGCTAAGTACTTAATGTATAAGAACAAGATAAATATAAAAATTAAAAACAAAATACATAAAAATGCTAAAACTTGGCTAAATTATTGGAATATCTAGGAAGAAATAATTATGGAAAATAATGATTATATTTAAAATCTTATTACATTGAGGTGCAATAAAGAATTAGTGAAACAAAAGAAAATTAAGATATTAGATAAAGACCATCAGCTCCAATTTAAAAAATAAAAAATATCTCTTTAATTTAATCCAGGAGAAAATCTATATTATTAAAATAAAAACATTTTTCACTAATTACATAGTGAATGAGGGCAATCCACACTTCTCAAAACATTATGGGTAAAAACGATTTGTCATCTTTCATCTTTGTCATGCTAAAAAGGTTAAAGGTTAAAAGATTCAAAATATTTTCTCTTAAAATATCATGTATACATCCATATTAAATTTTAAATTCAAAATATTTAGTATAATACCAACTTTCTTTATTTTTTTTAATTCTAAATTAAAATAATTTAATGATATTTTTCGTAGATATTTTTTTCATTTGTTAAGTTGACTGATTTCTCCAGAGATTACTTCAGGCTTGACCTTGTGGCTTGAGAAACCAATACCCAGGGGCATCTAAGCTGTCAAAATCACCCGAGGACCACACTCGGCCTAGGACACATGAACCATTAACATGGCTAGATTTTTGCCCACAGAATTTCAAACCGGTGACCTTCAGGTCATGGAGTGACTTAATGGTACAACCCATCACCATTTACTCTACGCCCTGTAGGAACTTTTCATAGATATCTTAAAAAAAGGTAAATTTTTAAAACAAAATTAGATATTTTTTCTTTTTTTTTAAGATCAATGATCAATTATTTTTTAAACTATTATTTAAATAAAATTTATATTTGTATTCAAATCACTGTCATTAAAAACTTTATATTAATAATTCTGAAATAGGGAATTTTTAATGTCCTATATATTATTAAAAATTTAAACTAAATGAAAAAGAGAAAACTCATCTCACACGCATTCAAACTATTATTTTTATGGCTTGAGTAGTCAGATGAGGTTGATAATTTTATTTGTGAATAATTGCATTGTGAATTATTCACTATGTAGTGTTAATAATTTAATAAAAGACAAATACATTGTTATAGTGAAGAGAATAAACTCTCGTATTATTCGAGAAGCCCTCGAAATTGAGAAGAATCCTAATAAATTTAATAGGGAGGATGGTTACAGACTCAACCATCCTAGAAATCTGTCATCCACCATCTCACCCAATGACTCATTCCCTGCCTCTGGTGCCCATTCCCCCTCCCTAGGGCCTCTTTTTAACCCTTTTATCCTTCCCTTTATCTAGGACTTTTTTGTCTTCTTATAGCATTATTAACTTGATCTAATATCAATCATTTCTTATATGCTTCATCATCTTATTTATTTTTATCCTTAACTCCTCTTATTAATTTTTTTCCCTCAATTCTTAGCATCTTTATTTTCCTAGCCATTTTGTTGACCATTGACTAAAAATTAAGAAAATCCTTAATATTCCCCATTTCTTCTCTTTATAATCTACAAACAAATATAGATAAATATGTTTATCATTAATCGGGATATGTTTATGAGTATTTCAATCCAAAATCTTCAAATATTTTTTAATAATTAATAGTTCATAAATTTACTTTCGAATTCCCATCTATATCTTATATAATCAAATTTTGTTTTTTCAATTATATAATAAAAATTAAATAAAAGAATCTAATTTATATTTTCATTATTAACTCCCGATGTAATTCTTATTATTTTATTAAAAATTTGGTTGGTCAAATTGTTTTAAAAAGTGTAATTGGTCAAATATGATTTATTCTATTAAAATTTGACCGTTAATCCAACATTCAAAAAAATTGCTATAAAAAGGTTCTCCAACACTTGTTTACTCTCAAGGCTCTTTGTGGTCCCTGATGATAGAAGGAGTCACCATCGGAAACGTTGGACATATCACATATATTACACAGTGTTATTCTGGAAATCTCTACAATATGGTTAATTGTGGAAGTCTCCAATCACTAATATCCAGTTGCTACAGTTCAAGAAATTTTCACACTAACATTCTCAATTCACAATTTCTTGAATTCATTCTTGTATTTTGCACAGTGCATCATGACTAACTCTTATTCAAAAATAATTTGGCCAACACAAGCCAATTCTTTAGCTATATATTCACATTCAATTCACCACATTGTTACCCAATTCAACATCACAATTTCTCCATTATTTTTTACATTTTCATGATGTATTTTTTCCATTGAAGACTCTTGAATTTTCTTCGCTATATCATCTCTTTTTTCAATTGATGTGGTATGTGATTTTTCAATTAAACCTTGAGGAGTATTTCAATGTTTCCATGTCCAACACTCCTACCTATGATTTTGCTTTCCATGTCCAACACTCCTACCTATGGTTTTTTTCTGCTTGCTTATGTTTTCATCATTTTTTATGGGAACTAAGGAACTATTTTGGGATCTTTGCAGAGAATTAGCACCAATGCTAGTTGTTGATTATCCATGTTGTCAATGATGTCTATCGATACTTCTTAGAGTAGGAACATCACCCTAATGGATTTTTTCATTATATTTACCATCAAACTCTTCATGTGCGCTTTGATTGTTCATTGTACCTTCATTTAACTGCAATGATCCATTGAATGATGAACCATAATCGATAGAGAGAATATGAACTAAAAAAACTCCTTTTAAGCCAAAACCATTGCAAGCTTGAGCTTCTATAATTTTAGATGAATCAAAATATGAAACCATGAATTAAGCCGAGACAAAATCCTTATTTGATGTCTTATGTCTAGAAAGGTAGTGATAAATTGTCTCCTTTTCTTATCCAATAAAGTCACTCAGCGTTTATATTGTCAACATAATTTATCTATAAAGAACTTGTTAAAAAAATAGCATGGAAGCATAAAGGGTTTCCTTCAAATCCAAACAATCTAAACCAAGATAATGTTTCGACATATTCACATACTCCTTTTCCTTGGAGCAAATCTTGGCCATATTAAGATAACCTTTATTTAGTAGACCCCATTATTATTTCTTTGAACTTCACAACAAAATCCTTCTAAATCTGGTAGGAAAAAATAATTGGGCTTTGTGCTTCCAATAAATGGGAACCAAAATAAGACCATTTCCATAGTAAAATCTATGTTTCTTCTCGAGGAAACTCAATACATACATTAGAAAAAAATAACAACATAAAGCAAGTAGGAAGTAATGTAGAACTTTTTGGTTTTATGATAATCCCTAATTGATAAGAGATCTCGTAGGAGATGACATGGGAAAAATAAAAAATAACCTTTTCTTGAACAAAGTAATGTAGAACATAGAGAACATATCTTGGTATGTAGGTAATTAAGTCTTGTTTAACAACTCATGCAAATTCTTGGTATGGCAATGAATTGGCTTCATTTTTTGCAAGATCCATTGAACGAGTGGATGGTTGAATGAAAAACTTGTTTAGAAGATTATGTCCTCCACCTTGTATATCTAGAAAGGCATTAGCTTAAGACATCTTCAACATTTTATTTGAAATAGGCATAAAATCTTCTTAAAAATACTAGGAGTCAATGGAAAAAGGCTTTTCTCGGAAGTTGTATCAATATTTTTCTTTTTCCAAACTTTTATGCACACCAAGATATTATTTTCTTAAAATAGCAAACATTAGGCATGCAAACAAATTTAGCAATTCTAGTAGTCCACAATATTATTAGAATCATTTTCTTCCTATGGTAGTTTTGAATACCATTTGTAAGTTACTAACTAATCAAATTTAGGGGTTCTCTTGGCCAAAATTATTAATAATATCTCCACAAAATTGTTCCATTCTTCTATTTGTCATCTTTGATTAGTAATTTTCAATAACATATGGTGGTGACCAGATTATAATATTTAGGAGACTCTTAAAAATGTTAGTGTCCCTGAAGTGGCTTTAATTTGTTGTAATGGCACATTTTCTTGAAAAATGTATTTATTAATACCAACGGTCACTTTGATGTGAAGTATGAGTACAATATCTTATTCGTGTAAAATCTATGTTCATAGTAAAAAGTATTGTTTTTGCAAGTGCTTTATATGACATTGGGGCTACAAAAAAGACTAAGTTTGAAATGCGTAGTTTGAAAGATGTGAATTGGAACATGGATGTTGCAAAATGCGAGAATGTGGAGTGGGGAAAAGTTTAGTGGTGAATGTTCCGCATTCGGTAAAGTACAAGGAATGACCAAGTGCTAAGGGATTTCCAAAAGCAAGAATGCAAAATATTGGTAAGTGTGTTGGATTTTCTCTTACTCTTTTGCATATTCCATCCTCTAATCTACATGGTATCAACCACAGAGGATTGGTATTAGGCCATGACAAATGAATGGGACAAAGTTCTAGATTGGCCTAGGGTTGCAACAAGCAAATGTTGAGAGGATTTCTTCAATGGGAAGTGTGTCTTGTAATGGACCTAGTTCAATAATGGACAAAGGGGAAGGAATAGAGGAATCAAGAAGGTGCACTAAAACTCCTTGGGTTTCTTAGTCCTAGGTTTACAGTGGGAACAATCACAAATCAAATAGTCTTGGTATCAATAAGCAAAGTAAGCATTGGGGTGCTTTAGATAACAAACCTTTTTCTAGCAAATAACGTTGATAGTAAAAACTAAGATAAATGGTGCTAGTTTGCGCTTTAGGTTCACTTTATTACAAACCTTGAGTTTAGGTGTAAAGGAGTTTAAATGACCATCAAGGATAGAAACTTTAAAGAATCATTGAGAAAAGAAGTCCACAAAAGGCCAAAGAACAACATGTAGTCCAAGAAACTCAAGCTACAAATGCTACTGTACCTATGAATATCATCGGGGTTAAAACTAGATCTCTAAGTTCGCATGTAGGACTATGATTGGGAAATATTTCATGTGTCATATGCACAAGGAAAATGCAAGTGATAACATATGAACTGAAAATAAAACAAATATACTTTGACCCCAAACCCTAGAAAGAGCGAAGAGAGGTCCCTATGGTTTCCAAGTTCAAAATGACCCATTTATTGACCATAGATTCATCTAATAGGTGCTTTAGAAAATAAAAGTCTTGTATGTTCCATTTTTTAATGACCCTATTCATACTCTTTGTCATTCATTTAGTTAAAATCCTCTAGCTTTGGTCAATTTGGTTGCACAAAACAATCAAATCTAAATTATTTATCCGCACTTCCATCAAAAGGAGCAATTAAAACTCAAATTTGTAGTCACTTTTGAAATCTCAAATGAGGCCAAAGATGTTTGGAGACTAGTAGGAACATCAACACCTATTTTACAGGAAGCTCTTCTAAATGAGAAGATGGTCTAGATAATTTAAGGGCTTCCTTCTCCAAAACTTAAAAGGGCCCAGATCAATAAAATAATATGTTGAATTTTGTAAATATGGTCGGTCTTCATAATGTATATTTTTCCACTTGATGTATTTGTATTGATCATTGTAAAGCATATTTTATATGCTTGAGTCAAAAGAAAAATATATTGAGTCAAAGTCCCATTACAATTTTTAAAAGAAGAAAAATTGAATTTTGAAATTGAAATTTTTGGCTCCAAGTTTCTTAAGTTGGCTTCCCTCCAAGTCAAGTAGGTCCAAGCAAAGGACACACCCCGTCAACCCAAAAAATCACTATATAAAGGAAACTCGACCTTATTCTCTCACCACCAATTCGCACTCTCTCAAGAAGACAACTTCTAGGCATCCTAAAGAATATCAAGAAGGACAAGGAGGATGAAAAGGACAAATTTGATCTTTTTTTCTCTCTCAAGCTTGCACGTGTGGATAAACTCGCTCTCTCTACAATTTGCATATTTTTGGGCAGTTTCTGTTATAGGGGCCAAAATTTATGGGCAGCTACTGGGGGTCGAAATTCTTGGGTTTTGACAGTGGCAAGAGGGCCGAAATTATGGGTCAGATCAGGCAGAGCGAAGTGTTGGATTAGGTTGGGAGACTTTACTTGAAGGGGTTGACCATGTTTGATAATAGGTCTCAGTTTGTCTCTTGTTGAACAGAAGAATTTCTCTATTGAAAAGGTTGTTGGGTTTTTCCCCTTAGTGGGATTTCTCAAGGTAAATCTTGTCTTCTTTTTATGCATTGTGATCTCTATTGTTTTACTATTCTTGTATGGTTGAATTTTTGAAGTATAATTGTTGAATGATAATATTAGAATAATTTAAAAGAAGGTCAACATGAAAAGTAATTATTAGTTTTTCATAAATATTGTGCTAGTCTCTATTTCACTTAGAAAATCAACATAGTCCACACACTTTGGGATTTTGCAAGGTTCATTACCATTGAGGTAATTGTCATACACCTAATCCTTAAGGATTGAGGTAAAATTGTAAATATTAAATAAGGTTGACAAGCCATAAGTGAATGTCAAGGGTCATCCAACGCTGGAAGATGAAACCAAAGGTCAGGAAAGAATTTATTTATCTATGTCTCATGTTAATGAAAAATGCACAATCCTGAATTTATTGCTCAACCTGATAGTGGTATTTAAGAAGGTTCATCTAACTCCATGATTCTCCCTCTCATGCATAAATACCTCTTCCCACTCCTCTCTCATATTTTTTCCATTGTGGCATTACTTTACCAAGTTGAGCTCCACCACTCTCCTATAACCATCATGTCTCTTCCTTAATTATAATGGTCTATCTATGTGGTGTTACCTACTTGACTCATTCTTTCCCTCATCCCTCTTTACCAGGTTGAACTAGGGCTTTTGTGGCATAAGAAAACCACATAAATATTCTCTCTAACTGAATTTGCATGGGACTTGTCTATTTCCCATCTACATGGCCATCTAGTGTGGCCCATCTACATGCCTATCTATAGATACGAGTTCTGCTCTAATTATGTGAAGCACATCTCAAGTTCATTTTCTGAAGAAAATTACTAATAATCATTTTTGCTAAAGGACGCAATCGAGCACCCACCTGAGACCAATTACTAGTAGTCATTAGGTACTTTCCCCCTTCTTCGATGATGTTCAATACAAATTGATGATGCTTCCCACCTTAGTGTTGACGTGATTCTATTATAAATGAAATCCCCTTGAGATTGAATCCTTTTAAGTATGTATTTACCCAATCAATTCTACACACTCACAAAAGCAAACTAGACATGAATTACACACCTTCCATTGTCATTGCAAGTAGAGCTTTGAAATTGTGAGAATCATTTGAGAAAAGGTGATAAACTTCGTGACACTATGAACCAATGTGTGGAAAACGCCCAATTCATGTAGGCATATGGTCCTTTGGATGCTTAAATCATATTTGAAACCGAAGATGAAATCAACAAGTAAAGAAAAAATACCACCCTCTATGTGTGTTGCAGAATGGAAGAACAAGTTCATTTGAATGCTAACTAGCACGGAAAACGATCCATAATGGTTCAGAGATATCAAACACATTGGTAAAGGAGATGATGACAATGGACCTACCAAGCCTACATTAAATAAGGAGCTTGCCATATGAAATAAAAAAAAAAAAAAAGACAAGAAAGCATATGCCCTTATCGCTACTAGAGTAAGTGAAGAGATGAGTAGCCATATTATTTCCATTAAACATTCCATGAAAGATTTCTAAAATTGAAAAGGACATCTTCCAATGCACAAAATTCTACATTTTTCTCTTTACCTCTCTCACCACGATGAAGGTACATTTCCATCTAGTCTTCTATGGCATGCTAGATTTGGATATATTAATTATGACAACCTTCATTTGTGAAAAATAATGGTGTTTATGTTTTTCCTTCTATTCCTAATATGTGCAAGAAATGTGATGATTTGGCTTAATAAAACATCGCAAACAATCCTTTCATGATTCCACTTCCAAAGCATATAGAAAACTTGGATATACATTCTGATTTGTGTGGCCCTATGCTTATTCCATTTGCTCATGGAAATAAATATATCATGTTTTTATGGATGATTAGACCAAGGTGTTGGGTGTACCTATTGAAAGATAAATCATGGGCTTTTCAAACTTTCGAAATATTTCATGTACACATTCAAAATGAAGCACAATCACATATTGGCACTCTTCATATTCATAATTGTGAATATACATATAATGAATTTGAAAACTATCTTCACCAACATGGGATTCATCTCAAACCACAGCTCCATCATTCCTCAACAAGATCATGTCACTGAAAGAATGAATAAACTATCTTAAAAATACGATCTATTCCATGATGTTTTTCAAAAATGTGAAATTGATGTTAGGTTGACGTGGTTCTATGTGCAATGTATGTATAAAATGTGTCCATCTCATGCTTTTGGAAATAAGACTATAAAATGTGGTATAAATATATTCCTTCAATGAAGCATTTTAGAGCACAAAAATGAGTTGGATGCAAGGAGTTATAAGTGTGTATTCATGGAGCACTCAATAACAGTCAGGCATATTGTCTTTACGATGAGATAAACAAGTTCATTCATTCATTCCAAAGATGTAATTTTTCTTTAACCTTCCAGGAATGACTGATTATTGAGCAGTATATGGGTCATTTAAATAGATTCACCAATGTAAATACCATGAATTTGATTATGAGATTCCACATCTTGAAGGGGTGATCCTTATTCTGGATCAATCTCTGGAATCTCCCTTTGAAGCACCATCTCCCTCTCATAAGTTCCAACCACTTCATCAACTTGGGAGGTTCAATTAGATGATGTGATTGAGATGATTGAAAGGATGAATCTTAACGGAAATGCAACACCATCTCAATCAATGGAGTAACTTGGACCATCTTAGAAAGGTCCATCGAAGTGGCTCATCAAAACATGTAAAAGTGCTCATCATGATGAGGTCATAAAGACAAGAACCAAATATTCCATCAAAGAAGATGGAGGTGATGTAGATAAGTCAAATTCACTCGATGTAGATGATTTGGATGCTTCATATGCTTGTGAAATGAATCTATCAACTAACATTGAACCAACTCCCTTTGAAGAATTTGTTTCTCATGATGAATGGAAAGAATCCATATAGTAGTATAATGTTATCATCAAGAATGGAACATGGAAATTGATCGGGACCCTCTATTCAAAAACAAACCGATTGGTTGTAAGTGGGTCTTTATAAACAAATAAAAATCAAATGGCTCACTTGAAAAGAAAAAATTAAAACTCATGGCAAAAGAAATTACATATAAAGAAGGTGGTGATTCTAAGGAAACTTTTGCACTCGTGGAAAAATGGGCTACCATTCTTATTTTTTTTTCCTTGGAAACACAAAATGGAAGGAAAATCCATCAAATGGATGTGAAAAATTCTTTCTTGAACAGAGACTTGAAAGGGAATGTATCCATGTCTCAACTAGAAGGTTTTGTTGTGATGGGACAAGAAAATAACGTATGTAAACACATCAAATCTTTACATGGCCTTAAACAAGCACCTCCAGCCTAGCATGAAAAGGTAACTGAGCATCCATTGAAATTTAATTTCAAGTATTTTAATCATGATGATGCAACTCTATTTGTCAAGAAAGTTGGCAAAATTGTCATATATCCAACAGTGTATGTAGATGAACTATAAATAACAAGGAATAATGAATATTATATTGCATCCATAAAGAAAGAATCGAAGATTTGGGAAATATTAACTACAACTTAGACATTAAGTGTCTCAAAATCCAAAGTTTATGTTCATCTCCCAAAAGAACATTGGAAAATTGTTGAACAAGTTTGGCATGGTCAAGTGTAACCCTCTCTCTCTACTCCAATGGAACATAATTTGAAGCTCACATCAAGAGAAGAGAATAAATCTAAGGATACAACCTAGTACAAATGTTGGCCTGATGGGCCCCAACCCAGGTTTAGCATTAAGTAGCCAAGCAAATCCCTACACTACTGGCCCTTTCGGCATCAATCCGTGGAGTGCAAACTGAAGTCTCACCTAAAGCAATATGGGGGGATGCAGGAAACAAGTTTCTACACCCTGAGATAGTTGTGATGTCGATTTTATATTCACACTCCTGTCTTCGCGCAGATCGATAAGCCCTTAGGGATTATCGATGTACTTCATTTTCTGTCTTTCAGGACCTCTACGAAGGTACCCGATTTCCCTTCGCACAACCTTAGACGATGATTCAGGCACTTATGCGCCTCTATAACTAGGTTACCGAATTAGTCCCCAAATTGTCTTAGGTATTAGACAACTTTACCACACAAGTAAGATTATCCTCGCGTAAACATATATTATTACTTGTGTTTATGCAACAGATGGAAATATATATTTTCATGCATCACTTAACGTTATATCTGAAACTTAACCTTCAACATAGCATAATTGCAGCGTTCATAACAACAGTAATATAACGCTAAATAGATGGAAAGTACACAGTAAGTTCAGAACACTTCTCTTTATTGATGATTCAGATTTTCAATACAGACTCTAACCACCCTGCTCACACAGCTGCAGGGGTCT
>APFE030400862.1:0-10424 GCA_000404065.3 Pinus taeda | reverse complement strand
TATGCCCTTACAGATAGGTATTTCTTTCCTTTGTTCCACGACAGGAATGGTGGGTGATCCTTACCTTCCAACTAGGGATGGAGCACTTATCTATTCTTTCCTTAAACCAATAATAAGATATGGAACAGTTCTTTGTTGTTTATGTAAAAATCCTAAAACAGGTTTGGAATAAGTGCCTTTAGCGAGCTTTAGCATGGAGATTGGATTTCTACTCGATATCCTTCCTCTATCATTTTCATGATATTCTATTGAGAAATGCCTATGTAATATAGCAGTATATCCTTCCTCAGAGTAGTAGAGGGAGATCCTTCGATTTCTTGGCCTTTCCTTGACTGGAGAGGTAGGCGTAGGTTACCCGATTACAGTTTTTGAACAAGACCCAGAGCAAGACCTAGAATTCAATATAGCAACATAACTAGGTTAGAATAGTTATAGATAGAGAAAGACCTAGGTTAGAGATAGAATAATTCTAGTGGCCTATTTATTGAGATCCATATTATGCAACCTTGAGTAATATATAAACCCCAAAAGAGTTAGATTCTCAAGAGGGAGATCTTGATGCTTATGACCGTCTAAGTCTTTAGAGAGGCGAATGCTCTAGATAGAGATTGAGATCAAGATCAAGTAATTTCTCTGTATGAGAAATAGTTTATATTTCCCCTGAATTACAACTTCATCTAAAGAAACTACAACCCAACATAATACATGGAATGGAAGAAAATTTAGTTGACACCCAACGTACGATGCTTGACGAGTTGGTACTCTAAATGCCTTCACAACACAAAATCTTAAAAATACCTTCAAAATGCAAAATCTTGAAAATAGAATGAAAATAACATGTATTGGAATGAGACTAACATGCATTGGAAAAGGGGCATTTATAAGAAGTTTCAACTATAATGAATCCTAAGAATAGCCTCGTAAAAGTCAAACAACGTTGTAAAAGCCCACCATAATATGAATAGAGGAGGTTAACCCATAGAAAGAAAAATCGATGACTCTGAAGTTCTGAGTGCTTAAGACCAAAATAATAAAATACTTTCAATAGAGCAACACGAAGAGAATATGATAAGTATGTGAATTACCTTTGAAGTCAGAAGTATTTATAGTGGCGTAGGATATTGTACAACACAATCGGTTAGTGAAGTCAGATTTATTTATAATGGTGTAGGATATTATATAGCACAATGGGTTAGTGACTCATCATGTAAATCTTATGAATGGGATTTTTTTTTTTTTAATTAGGTATTAAGTGTTATGGATTAAGATAATGAATTGTTTTTTGTATTTACATATTTATAATGAGCCAATTAGTCACCTTGTGATGAGTTTTTGAAATTTAATAATCTCATACATAATGCTAAATGCTAATATTATTACATATCAATCTTACATAAGTGTTAGTGTTACACCTTTTGTGAAACTATGAGCTAAAACCATCCAACTTTGATTAATTGGATTTTATAGTTTTATGAATGAATTTGAACATTATATATGTGTGTGTGTGTGTGTGTGTGTGTGTGTGTGTGTGTGTGTGTTAATGGGGTTACTTAATTAGATTGTGTGGTTTCCCAAAATGTTCATGGATAGGAGCTAGTTGTTTTTTTGGGATCATTGTTTTCGTGCTAATCGCTTTGTTTTCGGGTGTCTAGCCAATGTCTAGTGTGGCATATTAAGCACAGAGCACCTTTCCATCCTTCAATATCTTACGGTGTTGGAATTCCTTTGCAAATGAGCTTCCTAATAAAACATGATCTACTTCGTAAAAGAGAGGGATGACCCTCCCGTGCACGTGGGACATTTAGTTGAGGCATCACACAAAAGTTGCTTAGTGTGGGGAGAAAATATTGAATTCAATGGCATGGTTTATGGTCATATTCATATCCTCCCCTTTTCTTAATTGATGGGCATCATGGAATACACAGATTCATTTGGTACTTGTGAGGGTTGTGTAGAGATGATCTATGAAGCCTTTCGTGACATCTGACCCTCTAAAGTTGAGAAACACGTCATATATCCATGCTCTCCACATTCCCACTACCATTCAGAAAGAAATAGATTAATTTGTTGCTTAGAAACACCTCATATCTCCATGCCCTTCACATTCCCACTTCCATTTAGAAAGAAACAAATTAATACATTATCTTGAGAAGGTGTGAGTGAGGTAACCTTATATGGAGTTACTGAGCTTGGAAGCTAAGGCTCGAGCATTATATGGAGCATTTGAATAAGTGCATGATGGAGCGCTTTATGAGGAAACTAGATGCTAAGTGCATCATGAAGTGTTTTACAAGGGAAACTAGACACTTTTGGTTTGGGCATCATTTCAATTAGTAAACTAGACATTCAATGCGCAAATCGCTACCTAGCCGCATATCCACCACCGGGTTGGGACCTAGTTGCAAATCTAGGTGGAGAACCAATTGACAAAATCTAAGTTGAACCAATTGAATGAATCTCATTATCGCCAACAACATGAAGGACATCTTAAATTCCTAGTGTTGATTGTGCCCATTTCATATCATTTAATATTTAAAAGTGATTATTAATTAAACATATGGAGCGCTTTACGAGGAAACTAGATGCTAAGTGCATCATGAAGTGTTTTACAAGGGAAACTAGACACTTTTGGTTTGGGCATCATTTCAATTAGTAAACTAGACATACAATGTGTAAATCAACAACATCATTTCAATTAGTAAACTAGACATACAATGCGTAAATCGCTACCTAGCCGCATATCCACCACCGAGTTGGGACCTAGTTGCAAATCTAGGTGAACCAATTGACAAAATCTGAATGGAACCAATTGAATGAATCTCATAATCACCAACAACATGAAGGACATCTTAAATTCCTAGTGTTGATTGTGCTCATTTCATATCATTGAATATTTAAAAGTAATTATTAATTAAAAATATATTATTAACAAAAATAGCCCATTTCATATCATTTAATTTAATATTTAAAAGTGATTATTAATTAAAAAATTATTAAAATTATTTAATTTAAATAGATTTAGAAAAAGAGATATTTATGGAAATTCAAAATTAACATAAAAACTAATAATTATACCATAAGTATATATGGAAAGAAACAGAGAACCAGCTCTGAAAAACTCACCATCAATATGAAATTGGATTGGATAAGGCTCATTGTAGAAAACCTTTCTTCAAATCTACAAAAAGAAGAAGAAGAACTAACTAGGTCGAGGATGCTCTCCCAAAGAAAGGAGTCACCTTGGATCTGAGAGTGATCATGTTCACTTGCTTTAACGACCTCTCAATATATTTTATTTAGCAATCAGTAAAATATATTTTTATATAATTAGATACACCCAACTTTAATATTTTTAATTTAATAATTTGAATAATATTACAATTGATTTAAATAACTAAAATATTTATAATTAACGTTCAGGAGATTTTGAGTAATTAATGCTTTCAATTGAAACAACTAAAAGCATAAGTTAGACGGGTCAGTGATTTCAAAACTTGTAAGAAATCAAAAGAAAATATTTACAATTGTATAATTTTTAAGAAAAAAATTACTACAACATCTAGAAGAGAAAATAAATTTGAAAAAATTTATTTCAAAATTTTAATAATATTACAATCAATTTTAATAATCAAAATATTTAGAACCAAACTGTGGTGATTCTGAGGGATGGTGAACCAGTAATCTTAAAACCCATATAACCTCAGAAACTAGAAATGAAATATTTGTAATTTAAGTTGACATTTTTTTTCAAATAACTTATAAATAGAAAAGCAATTTATTAACATGATAAAGCCCATATTACCTCACAAACCAGAAATGAAATATTTGTAATTTAAATTAACAATTTGTTTTTTGTAATTTAAATTAATAAATTTTTCTTTATAAAAATATTAATAAAAAATAATGTATAAATAGAAAAACAATTTATTAACTTGGATAAATCTTACAAACCAAAAATGAAATATTTGTAATTTAAATTAACAATATTTGTTTTTTTTAATATAAATAAAAAAAATAATGTATAAACAGAAAAGCAATTTATTGACTTAGATAAAGCCCCTATTACCTCACCAACCATAAAGGAAAGATTTGTAATATAAATTAACAAAATTTTCTTATTAAAAAGCAACTTATTAACCTGATAAAGAAGTTTGACACCCACCAAATCTTAGGGTATAATCCATATGGCTTGGCTTAGCAATCCTCCACCATCAATTTCACTTTTTGAAATTACAATACCACGCTGCTGTCCAAAAAATTATGCTAAATTATAACAACAGAACCAAAATTAAGCTAAATTATAACAACAGAACCTTCTGTGCAGGATGTGGTCAAGTTGCTTATCGGAGGTTTTTTATTTTATTTCTGCCGCTGAATTGTACAAATTAGAATATAATGTAGAATGGCACACCCTTTCAGACCTCGCACTGTGGTTGCCAACAAAAAACTAAAAATAGAGAAGTGAAAAAGCCCGCAGGTAAAAAAAACTACAGCAATATCATAAATTATAAACAGTAACAATGAGTTAAAAGATTGATAATTAAAAGATTGGTTTGATGGAAAGTAATTAAAAGATTGGTTAAGTTAAAGCTAAATTTTAAGACAATGGTCCAAAAAAGCTAAAGCTAAATATTGATTAGGTTAAAGCTAAATTTTAACGCAACGGTCCAAAAAAGGAAGCATAAAACTCAGGCATGCTATAGTTAGTCATTATATACTGGTGCGCCTGAGAGGGATCGGTGATTGTGATGAAGAAAGAATGAGGAGGAAATTCAGCTCCACCAACGAAGAGAGAAGGCGATCAAAATTCTGGCGCGCATGAGACTGAGAGGGATCAGTGATTGTGATGAACAGAGGAGGAAATTCAGCTCCACCAACGAAGAGGAGGTGATCAAATTTTTTGTAGCTAGAGGGAGATGGAGTGGATTATTCATGGAGGGTAATTTTATGTTCCCTCTAATTTCTTTGTCAATCTCTTTGTTTATTCAATTGGTTAAGCAGCGAAAAGCAGTGGGCCATTGAGTGATTTTATGTAACCTCCTCACAAATTGTTCTCTCTGTTGAATCTACAGGTAAAACATGGGTGTTATTTATCTCTCAAGCAGAGTCTGATTCAAAGTTGTATGTCTTATGGAGCGCTCCATAAATGTTCTGTTCTGTTTTGTGTAGTGTTGTATTGTATGCATCAATGTCCTGTGTAGTCTAGTTGTGGTTGTGTCCTGTGTAGTGTGCAAATGTTTGTTGTGTTTGTGTCATGTGTCTGTGCACATGTTTGTTGTGTTTGTGTGTCTGTTAATTGGGAGAGAAAGTCCCAGCTGAGAAGAATATGCACTGGTGGTTGAACAGCCAAATTGATCAACAAATCAGAGTGAGTGCAATATTTTCTTTTCTTGAACTATTTTTAGATTTATTTTCGACCCTTTTTCTAATGAGTTGGGATTTATATGCAGGAGCTGGAGCAGACGTTTCCAGTGCTTTTGCAGCCGGGAATGAGGGGTTTAGAGCTCTTTTGGAACAACCAGTTTGAAGAGTTTCAATAGAAAATGAAGTATTTCTAAGAAGTAAGGTTAGTACGATTTGTGAATGGCCTTGTTCTCCTCTGTTTCTTAGTGCAGTTTACGAATATCTCCATTGCAGAATAGTTTTTCCAATTGAGTCGGTTTTAGTCGGTCTATGTTAACATAAGTATTGAGGATGGTCACATGTGAGGAGGTATTAGGTGGTTTTCCATGTACAGGTCAGGTCAGGTCAGGTCGCCCATCAATCTTTTTGGCTATTGACATTATTGGTCTCTCCAAACACCCAATTGGTCTCCTCTTTTTCTCCTTTTCATGGTTGCATTGTTTCTTAGAGCATTAGTCACCGAATTGAGCTCCTCCTTTTCCCATTTCATGGCTGCGTTGTTGTAATTTGTTACAGCATTGGTTTCTCCAAACGCCTAATTGAACTCCTCCTTTTTTTCATTTCATGGCTGGGCTGTTTGTTACAGCATTGGTCTCTCCAAACCCCCAATTGAGCTCCTCTTTTTCTCATTTCATGCTCATGCCAGCGCAGCCAATTGCCCCATATCCATAAGAGTTGCATAACCGGATCAAGCAGAAGTTGCTTAAACTAGGAGGTTGGGTAGATATTAACCCCATGAAGCATATTATGCGTGGGTATATTAAGCAAAGGTGGTTCAGTCAATTGAGACACACCATAGAGAGAGGCACCAACAAAAACCTTACAGAGCCAGATCCGAGAAAGACCCAGCCCTCTCTCTTGATTGTGCAATTCAAAAGTGACAAATCGAAGAAACCCCAGAAATTCCAGTCGTAGGGCTTAGCAATTCTATTTTAGACTCATTCAATGATGGCATTTCCTCCCTGGTCTTTTCAATAGAATTCACCTTTCCTCTGGAGCATAGACGCGTGGTAAAGCCAAACTGGTTGATGTGGGAAGAAAACACAACACAATGAAATGGCCACGGGCGTAGGTTTTGCGTGAAGAGTGCTCGTTAATGAGCTCCACGTATGGAATGTAGTCAAATATAAAGAGCCTCTTCGACTTAATAGCCTGAGTATATGTCCATTGGCCATCCATAATTTCAGCCAACGCTTCGCTTTCTTTACTTTAAAAAAGTATAAGTTCGAATAAGTTGTAAAAAGAATTTAATGGCTTAATTAAGAGTACCTGTTCCTGACATTCCATCAAATGCTCAGCGCTTACTGAACTTTCCCAAGGGACATAAATGTGTTTGTTCAAGTCGCTGGACGGTGGAAAGCTCTTTTATAAAGGAAATGCCTTATTGACACTACATCAAGCCGAAAGCCATTGCTCCTAGTAATAATAACATATAAGAAGTATAGAAACAAACAATAAAATATCTTGCTTTTGTTGCCTATTTCTAGACATCGAATGACCATCGGATTCACTCCTGCAAGTGTCTGGCAGGCAAACTAGTCTTCATCATTCTTCCAGGCTTCATCATCCCCTGTGTTCCAGATATACCCCTTTCATTAACCAGATAAGTAATACCTTGCGCGTCTCTATTTGAGACTACTTTGTTATATACATTAAAAAAAATATGATTAAACTCAACTAGCTGCTAATAATATAAGGAAGCGGAAAATTGAATGACATCTGAATGAAAAATCTCCTCGGACACTTCGTGAGGAATGATCTTTTCAATATAGGTTTTGACATAGGTGCAACGCGTGGTAATGATAATATAGATACTAATGTTGGCTCTACTTAACGCTTATTCTAATTAAATGGCCACGTTGAATCAGGGATTATCGATATTGTTGGAGTTTAAATTTATCAGTGGTTATGAACAATAGTCCAGGTATTCTGGCATAAGTAATGGTTTATCATTTTTTTAATATCTAAAAGTAATTATTAATTAAAATTATTTTATTAAAACCAAGTGAAATAGGAAACCTAGAATACCCCAATACAGTAAGAGCCACATAGTAAGAGCCACATAGGGAACCTACAGTACCCGATACAATACCAAGCCACATAGGAAATATACTCGAAGCCAACGCTTCGCTAACATATGCATATAAGCATCATACATTACAGTACCTGCAATCACATAATTGATTGAAGAGTAAAATGGATGGTAACAACAGTTGTAATTAGATTTACAAAAAAAAATCATCATAGCTGGCGTGGGCTCATTGGAAATTGCACATGTATCGTTGAGTTTAGTTCGTTCATAGTGAGAAAACTGTCAAGTTATTCAAAGCGCACCCCGATCGATGTATGTGGATGTAGGCACCCCTATCTTTCTATCCATCTTATCTGTCTATCCATCTATGGCTGTAGCTCTTGAATGTAGGCCAGTGTCCGTGATTGCTCTGCTCCTGAATCCAGCCAGTGGCCGTGATTGAATGAATGTTATGCAGTGTATTCCCTGCCTGTGATTGATGGCATTGGTTGTACACCCACTCAGGTAAGGCTGCGCGTTTGATTGTTCTGAGACCCCTATCGAAATCGAACTAGAAATAATAGTGATAATATTTGGTAAGGGAGATGCGAGATGACCACTATCAATCAGTACTAGTTCCGTGTTTAGTTCTCAGCACTTTTCAATCATTACTCAAAGTTATGTTGTAGCATGGGCTATATGATATAGATTTTGTTAATGGTACTTGTTGATTTTAATTTTTTTTCTTAGACAATTGTTAACGGGCAATCAAAAGTTATATATGCCTAAGTGTTGATCATAGTGCAAAGAGCAAAGAAAAGAAATATAGTTACCAAGAATATGTGTTATCTATTTTTTTATTAAAATTTGCAATTTAACATTTATTTTTAAGAAGGGAAAAGAAATATATTTATCAAGAATCTGTGTTATCTAGTTAGAATTTCGAAAATAAATATGTATTTTGTTATTATGATTGAATATTTGTCATGCATTATAGGTTTATGATTATATATAAATATATATGTTATAGATTTTTTTAGGAATGATACATTTAATTATGTTGCAAGTTGTTATGAAAAGTTTGTATATTAACAATATTATTTCAATGGTGTATATTGCAGAAAACTTATCAACACCAAAGTTGCTCCTGCTTGGAAGACATTATCTATTTTTATGTTTTGTAAAAAATAAAATAAAATTGTTTAAATGGGTCCATAAAAAATGTACATGAACACAAACTATCATTAATAAAAGGAGTAGGCTTTTTTTTTGTGGAGGGGGATTCAACCCCTCCAAAAGGCTCTTAGGAGGGTTAAATGGTAACCCTCCTTTGGGTTGTGTTCCTTGTGCTCATGTTTTTCATGATCTTTAGTTTATAGCAACTCCAATATGCACAAACACATATATCCTTTTATGATAATAATAATGTATAAATAAATTTTAAACATCTTCCCAACATACACACAGATGGAAAAATCACCTTTAGTCACATAAATCATTTAACATTTTTTCAATGTTAAAAACATCTTCATCACATATACACACAAATGGCAAAATTAGCTTTATTCACATCAATCATTTAACATTTTTTCAATGTTTTAAGCATCTTCCCCACATACACAAACAAATGGCAAAATCACCTTTATTCACATAAATCATTAAAAAAATTTCAATATTTTAAATATCTTCCCCACATACACACAAAATGCAAAATCACTCTTATTCACATAAAATTATATAACAATTATAACCTAAATTTATTTATATTTTTTAATTTCTATTTTTTTTTAGTTTTTTGATTTTGATTTTTATTTAATTTAATATTTTTTTATTATAATTTGTTATATGATATTTTTATTATTTTTATTTTTTACATTTTTTTTCATAATATATAAATTTAGTATTTATTATTGATATTTTTCTAAATTTATATTAACTACCCATATATTATTTAGAGTGTTTTTGTTTGTAAATATTTAAATATTTTTTATTATTTATTTGTATAAATTTATGATATCTAAATGTTTGTGTATTGGTTTTATTTTTTATATACAATAAATATATTCTTGAATGCTTATTTTATATATATGGATGTATTTGGGTTACAATGTATGCTTTGGATTCTGTGTACAATATATTCTCTGTGTATTTTTTGAGTATTCTAGTGTATGGATATTGTTTACTTGTTTATGTATAACTATATTCTTTGCTATAAGTGTGTGTATATTATTTACATTTATTATTTGTATGTATATGAATCTATTCTTTGTTGTATTTGTGTGTGCATTGTTTACTTGTATTCTTTGTATGTGTATGAATATGTCATTTATGTGTGTATGAATCCATTCTTTGCTACATTTGTATGTGTCCTGCTTAATTGTATTCTTTGTATGTGTATGCATCTATTCTTTGAGTGTATGAATCTATTCTTTGCTATACTTGTATGTGTCTTGCATAATTGTATTATTTGTATGTGTATGAATATATTATTTATGTGTACATGAATCTATTCTTTGTTGCTTATGTGTGTGCCTTAGATTACTCGTATTCTTTGTATGTGTATGAATATGTCCTTTATGTGCGTATGAATCTATTCTTTGTTAAATTTGTATGTGTCTTGCTTAGGTGTATTCTTTGTATGCGTATGCATCTATTCTTTGAGTGTATGAATCTATTCTTTGCTATACTTGTATGTGTCTTGCATAATTGTATTCTTTGTATGTGTATGAATATGTCCTTTATGTGTCTATGAATCTATTCTTTGCTACATTTGTATGTGTCTTGCTTAATTGTATTCTTTGTATGTGTATGAATCTATTGTTTTCTATACTTGTATGTGTCTTGTATAATTGTATTCTTTGTATGTGTATGAATCTATTCTTTGTGTGTATAAGTCTATTCTTCGCTACACTTGTATGTGTCTTGCATAATTGTATTCTTTGTATGGGTATGAATGTATTCTCTATATTTGTATGAATATTTCCTTGTTATATTTGTATATATATTATTT
>APFE030400837.1:0-12146 GCA_000404065.3 Pinus taeda | reverse complement strand
TGCTTTTAACTATGTCGTTTAATATGGATGCTTCTTGTATCTCTTGCAATGCTTGAATTGATTTGGTATTGTATGGGAAGTTCCTCTAATGGGGTTTTTAACATCCCCAACATTTTAAACATTCTCTCTCTTCCACCATTTGTTACTTTATTGTTTAAATCAATTTGTTTTGAACTAGTTTAGGATTGTGCAGGTTGTGGCTAATTATTCTGGCCAAACCTTTCAAGTTAATGGTCTTTTAAAAAAATAGAATAGAGGAATTTTTCTTCCTATATCCAGTTCCAAAGTTACTTTTCTCCTTATTAGGCTAGGATTTTTAACCTTCATTTTTTTTATTTGAACCACTAATAACAAATCCTTTCTTTTCACATCGCTTCATCCATGGTCTTTGGATTGTCAAATTCAACTATTTCCTTGAATGAGAGAGGAACACAATTTAGAAAATGTTGCACCTTCACTTTTTCCTCTCGAACGTATGGAACATATCATAACAGGTTTATAAATTTTTCCACAAACTCATCCACACTCAATTTTCCCAACTTTAGATCCTCAAATCTTTGTCTCGGTCATCATAATACCTCTCTATCAAGTATTCTTCCTTGAACTACTTCTCGAATTCATCCTAGGTCACTATCTTTTCTTCTATAATGTGCATTTTTTGCTTCTTCCCACCATAGTGAAACTTTTTCATACAATTGATAAATTGTTAATCTACACTTTTAAATGTTGGAGTATTAATATAATTGAATATAATTAGTTATATATTAAACATACACACTTTTGCATCTTCTTATTTTTGTCCATTAAATGTAGGTGATCTAGTCTTTTTGAATTCTCCCCGGAGTTTGGTCTTCTTTTTCTTTATTTATTTGGTAGATTCTACGGATATTTTAATTGATTATCCTTCACTTTTAGGCTTATAATATTCATTTCCATATCTATCATGCTCACTTTTAGCATTTTTCTTATTTAATGGGTCTTCTATGACCCCCTCTACCTTTGTGTCTAGAGGTTTATTAGTTAACCTTTCAATCAAATATTTAATGAGCTTCTCCTTCTAGGGACTTTCCTTCAACAAATGTTCATATTTGGCCCTAAGACTACCCAACCCTTGCCTCATGTCTTTCACAATTTCTAGAAATTGGGTTGTTGGAGGTAATGTTTCATATCCCAACTGGACCCAAATCTGATCTCTTTCACTAGGATATTTGGCAAAAGGTTTTGCCATCACTACACTCTTTTCATCTTACTTATATATATCATTACAACAAAATCAAAATTAGTTTTCCAAAACATAACATTTTTCGCATAGTTCTTTAATTTGTGGTTTAACCCTTAGGCCTCAACTTTGAGCCTAGAACTCTAATTCCACATGTAACATACCTCTGTTACACACCCAGAAAAATAGTCTTATTGACATAATAAGTAATGAGAATCTCTTTTCCCAAAACTAGACTTGAGTGTTGTGCATTACAACTCAACATGAGGGTGAATTACTACATTAACGCATAGATAGTGATTTCTAGTACTCTACATATGATCACATAGCATTGAAGTGCTTCTTGTATTGACATCCTTCAACGTTATATTAAGGATAATATGCCTATAATCATTGTCATTACATTGTTGAATTCCATTATATTTTTCCAACGTTGTCATATAGATTAGAGTTTGAGCCTTTTACATAGTCTTCCTTATTTAATATTTGTCAATACAAAATATAGCGTATCAAGGCATTGAAATATTATTTTCTTAAATAATATTGTTACCTATACCTTCGTAAATTTGTATTCATAGTTTTCAATGAATATTGCTATAGGGCTAAACCCAATATTACTACTTAAAGTCTTTGGCTTATAACTTTATATTTCATTATTAAGTTTCAAGACTTAGGTGTATAGTTATCCCTCTTCCATAAGGCATGTTATAATTAAGTGGACCCTTAGATAACACATGTATTCATTCAAGGTAGGCCAAGTAGGCCATCACCCATGGTCCTTCACATGATGTCATTACTCAGTGCACCTTTGATGGTTTAGATTTGAGGTTTAAATCTAACAATGGAGGATCATCGAGGGTTTCCAAAAAGTGAAGAACCCTATCCTACAACTCATTGTTCTCATTTAGTTTTCTTTTTTTGTGGTCATGGCGTCGCTTAAATTCACGAGGAAACCAATGATTTCTTTGACACCCTTACCTTGTTCTTACACGTGTTATGTCAATTCCTTTCCAGACATTGGTAATTTTACATAGAGAACAATATACTTGTTGATGCATTAATAGAGTGGTAATTTTCAATGCAGATTGCCTTTCATTCTTGTTACACTTCCATTCCATTTTTCTCTTATAAGTATTACTCACGTATTCATATTAATTTGAAAATTTATTTGTAGGGTAACAAGGATAAAGGATAAAGGATAATGATAAGAAGATATTCAAACTTTTCTTCGTTTCTTCACTATACCAGTGACTAGTACTCAAAATTTATATATAAATTTTAATGTAATTCATTTATATCCCTCACCAATGTTGATTTATAATCTAGGTGATGGGTCAATAATTTCTCTCCAAGGTTCTATTTTCTTTAATATTGCATAATATATACTAAGGATTTCCACATAATATCTATATACATAATACACTATCATTACTATGTTAACCCGTTCTCGGTTCAATATCTTGGCACATGTATGACAACTTCACTTAAACTTCACTCATTATTTTTATTTACCATTTTAATCCTTTTACCCCAAGGTATTGTTTCACATGACCATCCAGAGTAAAGATAATGGTAAATTATGTACCAATTATCTCTTCTCCAACTTAATAACCCTTCTCCAAGCGAACTCACAAACATAATGTTTTATCAATTTTGTTTACAACAATGCTATAGATATTCCATGTTTCCTTACTAGAAATTGTTTACTATTTTACTCCACAGAAACTCTCAAAAATCTCTCAATTAAATCTATTTGACTCCCTCTTATGAAGATGATCTTACTTATACTGGTTTAGTTTAATTCATATTATTGATGTAAGTGCATTGTAAGGTTATTCTTCTTCATTTCACATCTTCAGGAATCTATCCATTTAGATCCTTCTTAGAGTTGACTTAAGACTATCTCAGAATATGACTCTTTGTTATGTATATACATATATGCTTTCGTACATCCAAGATAATCAAATAGAATTAGTTAGAATGTATTTTTCTATATGTACCATCTAAGTCTTAATTTCAGATTCTCTACAACTCTAATTGTTAGAATTCTCCTTTCTCGGATTAAGGTCAACACCCCCCCTATATAGAAAATTTTTACTGTTGAATTCTAACACACAATCCCAATCATATGCTAAAACGTCAGCCAAATGAATTTTCCAAAGATAATTATTTAGTCTATAAATAACCAGAGTTCAATAAATAAATAGTTATATTCATCTTAACTAATCTTGTACATCGTATGCACTATTCTTACTCTAACTTCTCACCATAGTTAACTTCAAAAATGATTCAATAATTCAATTAGCAATCTTAATATAAATTAACATTAGTAAATATATACAACTTAGCATGTAAAAGACCAAATCACAATCACCTAACTGTAACTAGATGCTTGGGAATACTCAGGATCAAAGCACGGCCCTCCCAACCAATCAATTGAAACCAACAATTCCTCCTAAGCTTAGACTTTATACCCTTCAGGAATAAACAACCTCTTTGTATTCCTAAGTAGTTTTTCTTATAGTTCTTCCCACACATTTTTCCTCGGCAGTATCCTGTTTTATGGTCTACAGCCCTTAATTATCTATACTTATATGATAAAATAAGAAAAAACCTTTTTTCTTTAAAGTGTGCCTTTATCTCCTACTATGCTTTTCTTTTTTATTTTACCCAACTCAACAATTCTCTCCCACTAAGTATTTATCATAATATTTCTCTCCCATTATGATATTCCTAAATTGGTGGCTTTCTCCTTGGGATTCTTAGGATAACATTTGGGAAGGTCTTCCATATGGGCTTGACCACTAACAACTTTTTCTAGAATAGAAAGGAATCTCTCATACTAAAGTTCTCTTAGTTGATTATTCCCAAACAACTCATTTATTTATTGAATATAAAGTTAGTTACATAATCAGATAATGTCAATCCTAACTTCCATAGCCATTAAGTTCAAACAATAATTCAATAATCTAAAAATAGTCATGTATTCAAAAGAAAAACTTAGGGGTGTCACACTACTAGTACAAATACCTACCATCCATAGATGGAAAATATAGTATTTAAAGTTATGGCTATCTGTGTTAAATTTTTATATACCTCCACATTTTTCTTGAAGAGAGGAGATCATATTAAAGTCTCTTGTTTCCATCCATGGGAAATTCCTATAATTCATTCCTAAGATTTTGAATTTATCTAGGAAACTTCTTGGCTCCAACGAGATTCATGGACTCTATATATTGGAAAAAAAGGATACTTCACCCATGACTAACATTATAAAGATGTATTCATAGGTATCAATAACATCAACTCAATTTTCATAGCAATTTCATAGAATATAAAGTTATCCCACTCCTTGAGATCCACCACCTGCTAGAACTCCTCAACACTACAGATTTTCGCTATTATTCTTCTCAACATAGAAGAGTCACAACTTGCTCATGATAAATAATCATCCTTGGTTTCTACTGATCCATAACCATTTTCAACACCACTTTTTCCAAATGGGAATTGAGACCTCACATGTTCCAATGATATTCAATTACTAGTTTTGGGTTAGGTTGGAAAAATACTTATCTGGTAGACATAGGATCTCTCCATGGTCGATAAGAATAGATATTTTTTCTTGCAACTTTCATTTGGCAGTGCATCAACACATTTCTTTTTTCCTCCACCCTTACCTTTTTTCTTAATTTGAGTTGAATTGCTTTAATACGCAAGCTCTCTATGTAAGAATGCAATGCTATATTAGAAATTAGTTTGGATTTACCTTTAGCCTTGTCTTGTAGTGATAGATCAAAATTTTGTTTCTAGGAGTTGTTGGGCTCAGATCTCCCCCTACTTTTCGATTATGGAATATGCTTCCAGACCTACGTTATCTGGGATTAACATATTTATTTATCCATTTTTTGGTAGATTGATCATTTCTAAGCCATCCTTCATTCTAATGTCATCTTCCTCTCTAAAATTGTGGATGTAATCCTATGAATTAATTCTATGTTTCTTCTATTTTTCCATTTCCTCGGGGATATGTTGAGTCATCTTGAAAGGATTTTCTTTAGATGATTCCCCTGTCATTATTTCCCTACCTAGGTTTGATAATACTTCAAACCTATAGATGGTTTTATTCCCTTCCTTATCTGCCTAATTATTGTTTTTCTAGTCAGTCTTTCATTTACTTGCAACTTTTTAAATCCCTCCCCGTCTTAAGATTCTTTAAAATTCTATAAAGGTTTAGGGTTATTAAGAGGACAATCTCTGAATAAATGGTAATGTTCAAGGAATTTTCAACACGAAAATAGGATGTGTTCATAATTTATTGTATGAATACCATCTACATCATGATATGATATGATTATAGATTTATGTAGAGCCCCCATAACATCCATGTGAACACACAATCTACCATATGACATGTATCATGCTATTATAGTGATGTCTAAGATCTTAAGAAACATACCTAAGGTGTTTCCTATTCCCTTTAGTGTCTCAGCATCTCAAAATTCCTATGGAGGATAATACAACCCTATCAATACTAGATTTGAGGTGAAGGATTCCTTTTGTCAATCAAATTTCTCTATCCAACATCTTATGTGTAGTCATATAAAGTAGTAGAAGTAAGGACCTTCATCAAATACTCTCTCTTTTTCCTTTTCTTATTGAAATATTATTGTGACGAACCGTTTTTGTGCTTAATTTCAACTCCATTTGGCCCCTATTTTTCCATCTAGCTTTATCCATTGGATCAGAGCCTTCTCTGAAGGCTAAAGACCCAAAAACTTTCATATCAGAGCATTAACCTTCATATATTTGATATGAACTCCTACCATTCCCATAGTAACCTCTTATCTAGGATTTTTGGGTGTTTTAGCTAGGAAATCATTGGCTACACATCCCACATATGGCTAGATTGTATGATCCACTATTTCCATGCCCTCCTTTTCAAACTAGATCTTGCCTATAGCTCCATCTATCTGTTCGTCAAAATCTCATGAGAAACCACTATCGCCACATCTTTGATAGCTTTGAGATTTACTAGCTTTGTTGGTGTGCCCATATTCTCCTCTAGCAAATTTTCCCCATTGTCCACCTAACTAGCTTTTGTCGCCAAGTTTACCATTCTAACCATTGTGATAGATGACTTTATGTACCAAGACTATAAGCTTGGAACCTTTGTTACCTTTAGTGTGCATAAACCCTAACCAAGATTTCTCACTACCATTGCCCCTTTCATTTATAAGTTTTTGGTTATATAATATTTTTTTTTAAGGAAAAAAAAATAGATTAAAAAAAGAATCTATTAATACTTTTACATAATTATGTTAATTTTAATAAAAATGTCATTAGATTTTATTTAGATATATTCATTAATTTATTGAATTAATGTTGGGCAAGTGGAATGAATGGTATTGAATGGCTAGAATTTCAACCCAAATTTTGTCAAAAATTATAAAGTTGGGAGACACAATATTATATATTTAAAAATAATCAAAAATATTTTAGATTACAATGTATCCATATAGCAAATTCTCTGAAAATGAGGTATCAGACGTTTCATTTTGTTCAATTAATGTTTAATATATAAACTTTGAATATCTTTGTAAATCGAACTGTAGTTTTGGGGTCTAAATTGAGAAAAGGCTAAAAGTTAATAAATAAAAACAATGATAGGTAGGTATACAATGCTAAACAAGGGAGGCTGCGTAGCAGCTAGTCCCTGCTTTGAGTGGGAAGCGGCGCTGGAGCTTGTTGTTAATGCAGCTTAAAAGCCATCGATCCAATCGTGGTAGGGTTACGGGAAGAGCCGCCTATCCAGCGGGCGCCAGATGGTTGGCCGATTATCCAGTTGTACTTCAGCAGGATCGAATATAGGGAGAATAGAATTATTGCGTATCGCCTTACCCTGCCAGTGAGATTGTTGGACACATGGAGGGGCAGTTTGCCTTTTCCCTATTTGACAAATGCACGAAAATGAAAACATGCAGTTATTGCATGCCACCCACTTGTCCTGTACCATTTTCCATTTTAAGCATTTCTACACAGCCCTTTTTTGGTTTGGAATGGACGGAATGGACACTCCCGATCTGATCAGACGACAAAAGTCTTGAAAATAGTTTTAAACGAGAAATCTGTTCGATCGATCAAAGATACTTTGTTATCCAGCGCTACGGCGGTAAATAACTCTTCTGCAGCTTTTAATTTTGGTTTGCTGTGAGTGTTTGGACGGAAGATTCAACAGAAAAATCTTGATATTCTTGCTCTCGTCTGACAACATTTCAATGTTCAATTGAAAACCTTAGACTGAAAGATGGAAAAGCTTTGAAGTCCAGCACTGTAAATGTTGCAAATATGGCAGCCGTATATTGTCTTAATCTTTTGTATTAGACGCGTGTGTTTACGGTGGAAGAGAGGAAATCCAACGAACAAGAGATCTTCGCAAATTATTAGTGAGCTAGATTTCAAGTTGGCCCGGTACGCTACGCCATGCCGTAATTCAAACGGAGCCTCTGTGGATCATATTTGAGAGAGATATGGTGATCCAGCTCAAAGAAGAGCTTATCATGAACAGCTACAAGACAATCGATGGCAGAGGCCCCAATGTCCACATCGTCAACGACCCTTGCATTACGGTACAATATGTGAGTCATCCACCACAAACCCTGCTGGAGGGCTTGGCAATGGGATATGATGAAGATGACTCGTATTATCTTCTGTGTGCTCTGCCGTTCGCCTTGCTTTTTCGTGGGAGTTGGACGCTTTTGAGGATTTAATGTCGATTCCCTCTGAGTCCTAGCCCTGTTCTTATTATGACTACTCTGTTTGGCAGCAGCACAACAAAGCCCATGAATACGGCGTGTTCCCTGTTTTAAGAGCTTTAGTCCTGGTCGACATTGATACTGATCCCGAATGGATATGAATGAAGTTGAATATGAATGAAGAATAGAGGGCGCAACAGTTTTCATCATCTTATTCTGCAAATTCAGACACTTTGAACATTGCTGTCAATCCAGGCAAACGGAAAATGTTCTCAACATGACTTCATTTCAAATCGAAATGGAGACTTCCAGAGACAGCGTTCGCATCTATCCTCAATTTCTATTTGAATGCTCCATCTACTACAAAATTAATTTGTTAATATGCCGATTACAAAATCTATTTTTATTATCAATATAAATGGTTAAACCATAAAACGAAATAACAGAACGAGATCCATACAACCTACATTGATGACAATTGTTCTTTTGAGTTTTGGATGAATTTAGGTTATGTATTTTATTATTATACTTGCCGCCGCACGTATTATGCATTGGTTTTAGATTTACCATGGTCAAATTTATTAAATAAAATGAACAGGTAACGAAGCACGAGTACACAGCGGAGAGTGTCTGGAAGCATTGGAATTGGAGGTCAGAAGGAGACCTAACGTTGAACGAAGCGTTCTTTGTTCTCTTTTTTTTTTTTACAATGCTTATATTATTGACACCCATTGTTTTTAAGTTCTAAAGTTATTCTAATACCCTCTGCAATCATTGTCGTCAAGGCCTAGAAGGCTCTAGACCCTCGAAAGTTGTAATCAACGTTAGATTTTAATTTATGTGTGGCAAGTCATCTGTATGGTTTGACATCGGGCATGGTGATCTTGATGTGTCCAGTATCTATGACATCGGGTATTTAGGGTTTAGATGGATGGGCAAGGGAGTGCGTTCTGACATGCAAGAAATGCTCTGCATGCTGACTCCAACAACACAATGCAGACGGCCAGTAAGATGGTTGGACACCTGGAGGGGCAGTTTGCCTTTGCGTTATTTGACAGATGCACGAAAATGAAAACATGCAGTTATTGCATGCCACCCACTTGTCCTGTACCTTTTGCTATTTTAAGCATTTCTACACAGCTATTCCCTTCTACTTTTAGTGGTGAATTTTTTCTGTAGATTGTACATTTCCGGAGCCTGGATAAGCCGAAGGAAGTTGATTTTTGTTTGGAACTATAGTGGTTCGAACCTTGGTCTCTATAATTGATGCAGGGAGGGAATTATGTTGATTTATAGTTAAAAGGACAATGATGCCGCGTTGCCGAAGATGCATTGACATTCAAGTCTATAGACTGCATTAGACCACCCGTAAATAAAAACAGAAAATTTTAAAATACAACTGCGTGCGTTGATCAGAGAAGCATGGACTTTGGGCAGCATTCTCCCAGAATTACCAAGTATCTAAATTTTGTATATTAGGAAGTACAGAGGTCTGACGATCAGAGCCTGGATTTGGGTTTGCATATTTTGAATTGGGTTTGCAAAATATGGATAACATCAAAGAAGTAGCAGCGCGAGCGCCTTGGAAACTTATATTGTGTGGAGAACATGCAGTGGTACATGGATCCACTGCTCTAGCTACTTCTCTGGGCTTCTACACACAAGTCCGGATTCAGACTTCCACAGCTGCAACAGGTTATAGTTGTTATCCTTCATGTCTATATGCAATACTATTTTGTTCAATTAGAGTGGCGTTTGAGTTATTTATTTATTTATTATATGAAGGGTATTGCAGTCATAACCCTGGTTTGATATGCAAAAACTGTTGAAAGGAATTTTAATCTAATCTTTTAATTCCTCTTTGTGATTGTTTGCAGCAGACCCAGATGGACATTTGACTATTGATTTGAGAGACGTGAATGTGCATTTTAAATGGCCAATCAAGAGGATAGAGGCTGCTTTTAAGCCATTGGAAGAATTTGTTGTTGATCCTCTCTGTGTCAAATCTTGTTCCTCAGACATTATGCGGTGCATTGCATCCCTTGTGAATGAAGAAGAATTCCCAGAAGCTGTAATTGGCGTTTCCACTGGAGTTTCAGCTTTTTTATTTCTCTACGTCTCCATTGTTGGGTAAGCTTTGGTGTTGTTATTTGACTTGTGCGTTTTTGTTTTTAGGACTGCTTGTATTGGGTTTTGGTAGATTCTCCGTCGGTAGATTATTGGAATTATCTACAGTCATATTTGAAATTTTAGCCACCGTTGGAACTTTTTTCATGTACAGCTAACATGATCAGTGCCCAGGTTTAAATCAGCGACTGTAATTGTGAGTTCAGACTTACCTCTAGGTTCGGGATTGGGATCCTCTGCTGCCTTTTGCGTGGCAGTATGGAGTGCGGTGCAAATCTTTTTGGTCTGCAGGGATTGACTCTCCTGATCCTAATTTTCTGAACTCTTTGAAATCCCTTTGCATACAGCGAAGACCAGAGGTAAATTCATGCTCTGAAACCGTGCTTATCATCATTTGTTTTCTCCAGTCACAATATTTGTGTTACTTCCAAAGTTTTGTTGAGAGCTGAATTATGCAAACAGGTGGAGGTCGAAGTGATGATTGTATGAGTTTACGACAAAGGTCCAATAATACTTCAGCAAGCCAAGAAGCATTCGGTTTCTCTTCTGGTTTTAGGGCAGCCCAAACCAGCCTTACTGTGCAAGTAATGAAACAGAAATTCATGCTGCTAAATGCAAAAAACTCAGTACCATTATTATATTTGTAGTAAGGAAATATAGTATGATTAATACAATATATGATTGACTAATCATGTAATTGCTAATAAATTTGAGATTGTGTGCAGACTGATAAAAGCCGAAGAATGGGAGGTTATCTGATCAGTACCAAGAGATACAAGTCTAGTTTCCTGTCTGTTGCGCTGCAACAGAATGTTTCTCGAGCTCCAAGATCTCATCCCTAAGCATATATTCAGGTTTCTGAATTAACACTGATTTCATATTTGTCTTTTTAAGAATTTAAATACCTCAGTTTTTAAGAGAAATTTATATAGATTTAATATCTAGTTTTTCAGGTTACCGAATCCATACTATCAAATATCTCAAATATTTTCAAATCCATACTATCAAATATCTCAAATATATCTCAAATATTTTCAAAGCACTGATTTCATAGAAATTCAAATTCAAGCTTAAATGCCTCAGGATTTTGATTTTTTGATTTTTGTATTTAAGATTTTACATATAGCAAGTGAAGGTAGGAGAGGCATCAATGAAAGAGATAGTTAGTTTGTTACCTTGTAGTTTGTTACCTTGTTTGAGTTTCAGTTTGAAAACAGTTCCAGGAGAAAATTCACAAGCAAGAACCAGCGTCTCCACCCGCAGCAGATCAGAGAAAATTCATAAGAGAAAATTCATAAGCAAGAACCAGCGTCTCCACCAGCAGCAGACTGGCAGCAGATCAAGATCGAGGAACAGTTCGATCAAGATCGAGGAACACTTCGAGATGGACCCGTTCCAATCCCAGTCATAGCGGCATTTCTTTCACCCATTGATTCATATCACCAGGGATTCAACACCCTACAGGGGCTTGGGCTAGCTGATTGACACCTATGCCAAAGATCTGTCAATTATCAACATTGACACATATATGGCATAACATGTGTCGAATTGTTAACAAAAACACTTACTTTGGCATTCAAAGAAGATACGCCATAACATTTTCTTAACATTAAATGTTCCAAACTAATGCTAATGGAAAGATAGCATTACTTCATGCAAGTGAAGGTTGTTTTAATCACTTTGCACTTGTCCAAATTTTTTCCTAAGTTTTGAGTCTGTATACCTAGAATTGAGGCCAAATAAGACGGAGATTTCGGTCATTGGTTAAAATGTATTGGTTAATGTGTCATATCGAAATACTTTGCATTAAGTTGAACGTTCATGAAGGTTGTTTTAATCACTTTGCACTTGTCCAAACTTTTTCCTAAGTTTTGAGTCTGTATACCTCGAATTGAGGCCAAATAAGACGGAGATTTCGGTCATTGGTTAAAATGTATTGGTTAATGTGTCATATCGAAATACTTTGCATTAAGTTGAACGGTCCTTATTGATAATCGCGTCAAACTAATGCAGGGACTACAAATCGATTACTATAGTCCCTGCCAGCC
>APFE030400835.1:105091-136469 GCA_000404065.3 Pinus taeda | reverse complement strand
CCAAAGCAGCTCCTCTATTAGTTGGTTTCACTAATTCTGATTGGGCTGGTGACCCTGATGATCGGAAGTCTACTGCGGTTATGTCTTCACTCTTGGTTCAGGACCTATTACATGGGCTTGTAAGAAACAGGCTGCCATTTCTCTTTCGTCAGCAGAAGCAGAGTATCGTGGTGCCGTGGAAGCTAGTAAGAAAGCCTTGTGGCTTCGTCAGATCCTATCAGAATTTGGCTTTGAGCAGCAGCATCCGACTACACTTTGGTGTGATAATCAAAGTGCCATTCTGCTTTGCAAAGATCCAGTTCAGCATCAGCGCATCAAACACATTGAACTACACATGCACTTCATCAGAAATCTCATTCATGACCATGTTCTTGAAGTGCAATATTGTTCAACAGATGATCAGGTTGCAGACATCTCCACAAAGGCTCTCACAGAGGCGAAGTTCACTAAACTTCGATATATGCTTGGAGTTCAGGAAGTTGTCACTAAGGGGGGATAGGCTCTAGTGCCTCCTTCCTTCTCCTATTGTGTCATATTTGTAAATCCTTCAATCCTATCCCAAGTTGTTCTTAAGGGGGGATGTTAAGGATATTCGGACACATAGGAATAGTTAAGTTCAACTTGGTCTAGTATAGAGTTAGGTATAGAGTTAGGTAAAGTGTGTTTCTTTACCGTTGTACATTTTGTAACTTACAATCCGACGGTCACGATATGTAGTGATCCGACGGTTCATTTCTCTCCTCGGTATTACCGACACTTGATCCGTGGCTTGACACCCGATTGGTCCATGAATTCTATTTAAAGCGCATGGAGGGTCATTTGTAGGTTAACCGTGCATGAGAGAAGCTTATGTAAATTTTCATTCTTTTATTAATAAATTGCCTGTAGTAGCCAGGTTGGCGCAGGGCGTGGACTGTTTCCCTCTCTGAGGGTTTTAACCACGTCAAAATACTGGTGTATTGATCTGTGATCTGTTTGTGAGCAGTGTCCTTCTGGTGTTCTGTCTGAGGAACTTACCCTGTAAATTCCTACACTATACACCCACAAGAAATCCAATAACCAAATAGAGGAGTGACAATGTACTGAGCATACCTTGAAACTTTAGCCATCAAACAAAAAATTCAAACATAGTCCAGAGGTTAAGGGATACTCTTATGAGAGCCCTTATTTTCAGCATGGTGGCGACATTATTTAGAGAGTTGGTTTGATAATTATGATCTCTTAAAGCCGAATATAACAAGACCTTTTGTAGTGTACAAACCCCCTTTTGAATTCAAGCTAGAATATATGCTAGCTTGCTAATGTACAAGGTTGATTTCATGATCCTCAAGTTGATGATTATGTTTGAATTGCCTATAACAATCATAGGCTTTGTTCTCATTTCATTTGTTAAAATAAGGCCTTGAGAAAGACTCTATACATCACCTTGGTTATGTATGGACTTCCCTAGATCCCAAGAAAAAGTTGTTTTAACTCGTCCCTTAAATCAAGGATAATCCCCCTTGCACCTATAACCCCTTGCATGCACATGTTGTTGTTAATACCACATATATAATAACTGCAAGACAAAATGATTTATAAATATCTACCTATAGTGGACTTTAGTTTTGGTGAACAAGCATTTGAATTGATATAATAACATCCTCCTACTAATATTCTCACACAATATTTTTCTATAATGATATATATCATGAATAATATATGTATATTACAAAATAAATTTGTAAAAAAATAATCCTATGTTGAGATGGTTCCACATGAAGTTATACATTCCATGCAAAATAAGGAAAATTATTTCAATAAATGTAAAAAATATTAAATTAGAAACAATTCATATTTTTTTTGGGATATGTTGTATTCATTACAAAATTGAAAGAATGGTGTCCATTTGATTTAAGTGGTTTAGTGAGGAAAGTGTTATTCTCTCTGAAGATACTTATGTTGAATGCTGATGTTATATATATATATATAGGAAGTTTACATTTTAAACTTTGTTTTCTATAATTTGAAATAATAGACCTGTCATCCCAAAATTATATTTGTCTGGAAATGTTTTAATTATAATTATACTGTGAAATTAAATAAATTAATAACAATAAAATAATATGTATATTACGAAATGACTTATTACAATAAAATTTTATTTGTTTTGTGAGGACTATAACACTCTGTATTGACTTTTTATTATTTTGCAATTTTAACTAAAGTTTTGAGAAAATGTTGAATATTCTTTTTCTTTCTTTCTTTTCTTTTTCTTCTTCTTTTTTTCTTTTTTTTTTCTTCTTCTTCTTCTTCTTCTTCTTCTTCTTCTTCTTCTTTTTTTTTTTTTTTTTTTTTTTTTTTTTTTTTTTTTTTTTTTTTTTTTTTTTTTTTTTTTTTTCTGGTAAATTCAAAAATAGTTTTCTAATTTTTTTGGAAATTTTATTTCTATTTTTCAATTGGCTGAGCAAGCTCTGATGGAAAATAATTCCCTTGTTGGATGATCGGGGGGTGACGAACAAATCTCCATAAAGTTGATACATTGTGCTAAGTGCGGAGGTGTATATACAAAAGAAGCTTTTACCTAACAAATTGAGAACCATAATTTAGCAACATGTTTCATTATGATGAGCTTTCCTTGTGCGAAGGAAGCTTATCATTATTTTAATTTGAAGAAGTTCATTGTGCAGAGTTTTCGATGAAAGCTTGCATCGTGTAAAGGAAGCTTCCTCCAAGCAATGAAATCTTTCTTTAAAAAACTATAAACCTAAAAATCATAAATATAAATTAAATTAATTTAACTTTATGACCAAATCAAATTTATTTAATAATAAATTTTATCAATCCATAAAAACATTAATATTATTATGAAAACAAATTCAGTGTCATTTATGAATGCATGTAAGGAAGCCATAGTTGCAAAGACCAATGTTTCATTTTGCATAGCTTCCTTGTGTAGAGCTTTCATTGTGCTAAGCTTACAATGAAAACTTTCATTATCCTAAGGAAACTTCTTTGCACGATGAAAGCTCCGCACAATGAAACATTGACTATGACCAAATCATATTTATTTAATAATAAATTTTATCAATTTCTAAAAATAGTAAGGACTTATGATACAATAATTATTTTGCTAAAGTTGAAAGCAAGATCTTATAATACATTAAACTCTGGGTTTTATTTTTCAAAGCGTTGTAAAAAACTCCATATTTCATTTTATAATAGTCAATGCTAAGTCATTGTAATTAATTTAGTTATACACGTGTACATTATCTTTTCTTAAAACAAATAAGAATTTAAGGAACTCGAACTAGACTCCATATATACATATTCCCTCTACACATATATAAAATGCTATCAAAGTTTTCAATGTTTATTTAATAATTAAATATTTAACTTACCAAAGTGTACATGGAGAAGACTCATTGTTTTTGTGATCATAAGTTTGTGGTGCAAATTGAGAACCATGATTGTAAGAGCATGTTTCCTTGTGTAGAGCCTACAATGAAAGCTTTCATTGTGTGGGAGAAGCTTATCTTTGTTTTAATTTGAAGTAATATGAAAAAGTTCATTGTGCAGAGCTTACAATGAAAACTTTCATTGTGGTGAGGAAGCTTCCATTACACACTGAAAATTGCAACTAAAAAACTATAAACCTAAAAAGCATAAATATAAATTTAATTAATTTAACTTTACAACCAAATCAAATTTATTTAATAATAAATTTTATTTTCCATACAATCAAAACTTTCAATTAAAAACTATAAACTTAAAAAATCATAAATATAAATTAAATTAATTTAACTTTATGATCCAATCAAATTTATTTAATAGTAAATTTTATCAATTGCTAAAAACAATTAATATTATTATGAAAGCAAATTTAGTGCCATTTATAAATGCATGCAGGGAACCCAGAGTTGCAAGGACAATGTTTCATTGTATGGAGCTTCCTTATGTGGAATTTTCATTGTACAGAACTCACAATAAAAGTTTTCATTGTGCAGAGGAAGCTTCCTCCTCAAAGTGAAAGCTCCGCACAAGGAAATCTATGCCTAATGAAACATTAACTATGACGAAATCAAATTTATTTAATAATTTTTTTTTTTTTAATCAATTTCTAAAAACCACAGGGACTTATGATACAATAAATTATTTTTTTGAAGTTGAATGTTGGATCTCATAATACATTAAACTATGGGTTTTATTTTTCAAAGCGTTGTGAAAAAATCCATATTTCATTTTGCAATAGCCAATGCTAAATTAGTCTTTGTAATTAATTTAGTTATACACATGTACATTTTCTTTTCTTAAAGCAAATAAGAATTTAAAGAACTCGTACTAGACTCTGTATATACATATTCCCTCAACACATACATAAAATGTGATCAAAGTTTAAAATATTTATTTAATAATTAAATATTTAATTCGTCAAAGTGCATGTGGAGATTACACACTGTTTTTGTGAACCATAACTGTAGGACTCTGTTTCATTATGCAAAGGTTACAATGAAAGCTTTCATTGTGCGGAGGAAGCTTATCTCTGTTTAAATTTGAAGAAGTTCATCATGAAGAGCTTTCATTATGCAAAGCTTACAATGAAAGCTTTCATTGTGTAGAGGAAGCTTATCTCTATTTTAATTTGAAGAAGTTCATCGTGAGGAGCTTTCATTATGTAGAACTTAAAATGAAAGCTTTCATTGTGTGGAGAAAGCTTCCACCTCACAATGAAAACTTTCATTAAAAAACCATAAAACTAAAAATCATGAATATAAATCAAATTAATTTAACTTTATGATCAAATCAAACTCATTTAATAATAAATTTTATCCTCTCTATAATGAAAACTTTCATTAAAAAACTATAAATCTAAAAATCATAAATATAAATCGAATTAATTTTGCTTTATACGACCAAATAAAATTTATTTAATAAATTGTTTTATCAATTGCTAAAAACAATTAACATTATTATGAAAGCGAATTCAATGTCATTTATGAATGCATGCAAGGAAGCCAAAGTTGCACAGATCAATGTTTCATTGTGCGGAGGTAGCTTCCTCCACACAGTGAAAACTTTGCACAATGAAACATTGACTATGACCAAATTAAATTTATTTAATAACAAATTTTATTAATTTCTAAAAACAACAAGGACTTATGATACAATAATTATTTTGCAGAAGTTGAAAGCAAGATCTCTTAATACATTAAAATATGGGTTTTATTTTTCAAAGCTTTGTGAACAATTCCATATTTCATTTATTTAATTATACACGTGTGCATTTTCTTTTGCAACGAGAGACGCTCTCCAAACCAGTATGGGAGAGATGTTGTAATGTAATTGATCCGGATTTAAACAGAAATGCAACAAATTATAGAGATAACCATAAACATAGAGATGCAGCAGAAATAATACTTCATTTCATTAATGTAAAATACTGAAATATGCTTACAAACAACAATGTAAATAAACTAGTTAGGGCGATGGTAGCTTATCTCTGAGAAGAGATGTGGCGGCTACATGCCTCTGAAATATGTTAGAATGAGGCTCGAAGGCCTATTTATTGTTGAGAGACAATGGAAAACCCTTAACATCCCAAAACCTAACCCTAGAAGATGAAACGCTAAATTGTGGGCCTCGTTTTGAGTAAGTTGGTACATCAACTTCCCGGGGTTGTAACTTTGGCACCCGATCTTCGTTTGACGTGTACAATAGCTCGTTAGAAAGATCTATTCGAGCACTACAACTTTGGGAAGAGAACCACTAATCCATGGCCCCATGTTGCTCCCAGATTTCCCAAAAAACATCATTTAGGGCCTCAAAACGGCTCCGGAAGTTCAGGACCCGAAAAACTGCTAAAAATAGTAAATTGTGCTATAATTATGGAAACTGAAAAACTGAAAGAGACAGTTGTGGGGGTCCAAGTGGGATAGGTGGGTGGCCACCAACATCCGCCTGGATCATTCCTCCCCCCTTAGGAAGCAATGGTCCCCATTGCGTTGAGTTCTTCCATCTGCTGAACTTAGTCCCTAGTGAGTTGTTCTGTAATCTCGGGTGTGTCCAGTAATGGTGGGAAGCATGGTCAAGGGCGGTACACATTGAACACTTGGTGCAGGCGAAGGAATGGAGGATTGTTGTGCTCCAAAGCATTATTTCCCATAACCTTGGTAATGGTGTAAGAACCATGTCGGCGTGGTCAAAGCTTCTAATGGGCTCTTGTAAGGCGTTCTTTTTGTAGATGCAACTAGACTTTGTTGCCCACCTGAAGCTTGTGTGGTACCCCTGTGGGTGAGGAGAATTCCTGTGTTTTGTCATGACCATATCCCTTTGCTACTGCTGCTATGTGGAGGAACCCTTCGCGGAGGTCATGGATGTGGTGATGATCTTCCCCTTACTTTGGGAGTGAACCAGACAGAAAATAAATTTCCTAGTCTGGGAGATGAGCTTGCTGCCTTTCTTAGCAGTGATCAAAGAGGTGGCGGTAGGTGGGGCTACCTCCGGTATCTTGTATAATGAATTACACAAAGAAATAATGACAACACGGGGCCTTGACTCATACACAGCATGTCGCCTCCACAAGTATGGTTGGCCTAATAGTACATCAGAAACACCTAGAGGTGTAACAACACACAATACCTCGTCTGCGAAGGGTTTGATGCTGTAAGGAAGGCGACACTGCCGACGAACTCGGAGATCTCGTCCTTGGTGAAGCCACCCGATATTGTACGGTTGTGGGTGTGGTGTAGTCGGTAGGCCCAACCGCTTCACACCTCTGTTGAAATGAGGTTCTTTTGGCTCCCACTGTCAACAATGAATTGCAGCGGCAAACCCTTCATCCACATCTGTGAGTGGAAAAAACGCTTCCCCTCCTTTGGATCTTCGGGCTCATTCTTCTGGATCTTGGCAGTGGCAACAATGATGTTATGCTCCGCAATAATGATCTGCTTCCCTTTGCCATTCCCCTTGTCAGGTTCTGACTCAGGGTTGGAACATGCATCTAATTCTAAAGCCTTCAACTTGGCCACCAATGATTGCTTGGTCCAACACTCACTTGTGTTGTGAGTGGAGCTCTTATGGAACTCACACCACTTTCCTGTGTCCTTTTTCAACTTCGTGGTGTTGTTCTTTTCTTACGGCTTCGATGGGTTGACTTGGGTCACCCCGCCTTGGCTTTGTCCTTTGGTCTTCGGATTTGTAGATCCAAAGTCTCGCTTCTTCTATTTGAACTTTTGCTCGATTTTGACAGCGTATTGATACGTCGTGCCGAGCGAGGTGGTGTTTAGGAATTCCATCTCTTCCTAGATGTATCTGTGTAGGCAACCGCGGTATTTAAGTACCATATGCAACTCAAAATCTTTGATACCCAACTGTGTGCGAAGGGTATGAAAAATGTTGGTGAACTCCGACACATCTTGGTCCCTTCCCTGTCATAGCATGGTCCACTTTATGTATTTGTCCTCATCTTTTAACAAGGTAGTACTGCTCCTTGATGGCATACTGGAATGAATCCCAAGTGGGTGCGGCTGAAAATAGTGAGCCCGTACTTTCATCCTTCTACTCGCAATAGGTTTCCCACTAGTCCCTGACGCGGGGGGCTTCTTTGAGAAGAACGAAAATAATCTTTTCCCGACTAGAAAAATCATGAAGAGAAAAATAACCCTCTAGCAGATTTAACCATTTATCTACGACATCTACGTCTATCTGACCCTCGAATATGGGGATTTCAAAATTAACTTGTACCTTAAACGACATGGCGTTTCTAGAGTAGCTGTTGGAAGTCGATGCATCGCCCTTGGGTAGCCGCTGAAAGATCTGGGAAAAGTTGTCCATCATCGCATTGCTTTGTCGCTCGAGGGGTTCTTCGAGCAATATTTTGATAGGATCTCCTGCCCCCTCATCTTTCTTTTTATCCGCCATGGGAGGCCGTCAAGATTTGCGAGGCTAGTCTTGCAAAGGTTCGACCAGTTCAAGCCCTAATTCCTTATATCCCAACCTCGCTGGGGACATGTAAAGAAAAACAAAGAAAAAGTAGACCGCTCTGATACCACTGATTCGGATTTAAACAGGAACGCAACAAATTACAGAGATAACCATAAACACAGAGATGCAACAACAATAATACTTCAGTTCATTAATGTAAAATACTGAAATATGCTTACAAACAACAATGTAAATAAACCAGCTAGGGTGATCGTAGCTTATCTCTGAGAAGAGATGTGGTGGCTACATGCATCTGAACTGTTTTACAATGAGGCTCAAAGGCTTATTTATTGTTGAGAAAAAATGGAAAACCCTTAACATCCCAAAACCTAACCCTAGAAGACGAAACGCCAAATTGTGGGCCCCGTTTTGGGTAAGTTGGTACATCAACTTCCCGGGGTCGTAACTTTGGCATTCGATCTTCGTTTGACGTATATAATAGCTCGTTAGAAAGATCTATTCGAGCACTACAACTTTGGGAAGAGCAAAATCAGTTCACGAACCCATGTTGCTCCTAGATTTCCCAAAAAACGTCGTTTGGGGCCTCAAAACGGCTCCAGAAGTTCAGGACCCGAAAAACTGCTAAAAATAGTAAATTGTGCTACAATTACGGAAACTGAAAAACTGAAAGAGACAGTTGTGGGGGTCCAAGTAGGATAGGTGGGTGGCCACCAACATCCACCTTGATTAGTAATGTTTAACATTTTGACTAAGTAAAATTACATAAAAATAAAAAGAAAAGTAAATAAAAAGATCAATATAATGTAATGTAAACATTTCAACTGGGTCAAAATAAAATAAAAAAATAAAAATAACCCTATAAAAATAAAGCAATAATAAAAATAAAAATGGCCCATGGTATTTGTTGAAGGAAAGGTAACTAGATTTGGTCTTCATAAATGTACTTTTAATATTTGTACTTCTTCAAGAAAATAAATATTATTTTTATGACATATGTCAATGTGTTTCTTGCTCATTGAAGTAGGTCTAGCACATGTCAAAGTGCTATAGATGAGTCAAATAGTCAAAAGAAAAGGTTGAAGACCTTAACGACATGTTACACCTTGTATGAATATGTATTAGGATCATAAGAAGTCCTCCAAGCAATGACATCCTCAAAGGAAGAAATCTGAAGCATAAAAGTCAAGTCGGCTTAAAGAAGGAGAAGACTCCTATATATAAGAGTCATTTCACCTCTCCAAGAAAACACAATTCATCTCTGAAATTACCACATAAAACAAGGAAGGAAAAGGGTGATCAAGTGACAAGAAAGGGAGCCTCTAGTGTAACACGGAAAGGGAAGACAAGACCGAAGGTTAGAAGGTTGTTCTTAAGATTAAACACATCCACATGTGCGAAGGAAGAAGGCCTCTCTGCAGCCCTAACAACAACAATACTCCAGTTCAAGTCTTATCACTGTTTGGGCTAGAAATTAAGGTCTACAAGGCCTCCCTCTAAAAGCGAAGGAGAGATCCTCACAAACAAAGGAAGAAGGAATACGATCGAGGAAGAAATGGATTGTTTCTAGGGCTAGAAATAGTCACAAGTGTGGAAAGGAAGAGGACAAATCTGCAACTGGTAAACAATCCATGACACTTCATTGTTTGGGTGAGAAATCAAGCCTACAAGGACTCCCAAGACTAGTAAAGGATCCTATCTCTCTAGTGAAGGTGGAAGGACCCTAATTCACTAAGGGTACCTTCCACACATAAGAAAACTAGGGCAACATAACAACAATATAGCCATAGAATCAAAGAAGGAGGACAAAGTGCCGGAAGGAGGAAGCTTATGTGTCGGGAAACAAAGTGTAGAAAGAAAGAGAGGACTTCACTTGTGCTTGGAGGATCTTCTTGTCAAGGGTCTAGGGTTTGGCATTGATCAATAGAAGCTTCAATAAGAGAAATTCATTAAAGGGTTTTCCTCTCAAGAGAAGAGAGGTTTTGGCCCTAGCAGAGAGCCAATATCTTATGTTCTTGTTCTTATGTTTTGGTAACAGTTTGATTAAGTACACACACATGCATTAATAATAATAAGAAGAAGATTAAGCTAACATGAAAAGTAAAAAGACTCCACAAATTGTTATAGAGTAACGAAGAATCACACTACACTACTTTGCCCTAAATTCTTCAATAATATTGACCCATAGTATTGACTCATGGTAATCATGTAGAATATAACCTATTTAAAGGGAGAAATTAAACCAACCTAGATCCATCTTAACTCTGGATCTACCAAGGGCCAAGAGGGATCAAATCTCTTGATATGCGAACCTCTTTTAGAGTGAAAAGAGATTTGATCCCTCTCGCTTGGTAGAGCCATAATTAAGATGGATCTAGACTGGTCTTAAAGTAAATAAGAATTTAAAGAATTCATGCTCGACTTCATATATACATATTCTCTCTGCATAGATATAAAATTCTATCAAAGTTTTAAATATTTATTTAACAATTAAATATTTAATTTGTCAAAGGGCACGTGGAAAATACACATTGTTTTTGTGACCATAAGCTTATGGTGCTGAGAACCATAATTGTAGGAGCTTGTTTCATAGTGCGAAATAAGTTTATCTCTGTTTACCACAAGTGTAGGAGCTTGTTTCATAGTGCGAAGTAAGTTTATCTTTGTTTACCATAATTGTAGGAACTTGTTTCATAGTGTGAAGTAAGCTTATCTCTGTTTTAATTTGAAGAAGTTCATTGTGCGAAGCTTAGAACGAAAGCTTTCATTAAAAAACTATAAAACTAAAAATCATAAATATAAATTAAATTAATTTAACTTTATGACCAAATCAAATTTATTTAATAATAAATTTTATCAATCGAGTTGTCTTTAGTGAGACCATTTGGAAGTTTTTCCAGTGGGTTTTTCTGGTCTAATTTCTCTAAAATCTGGTAGGAATTTATTGAAATCACAAGCTTGATGGGTAATCTTTGCACAATCCAAGTGTCCTAGGGGTTTTTTCAAGGTGCTAAAAACATATATACAATCCAAAATCCAGTTTAAATAACACAAATTAAGATTTCATCTCAATTTTTTCTGCCAGATTTCGACACTGGAAAATCCAAAAAGTCACACTAAAGACAACTCCTTTATCAATTGCTAAAAATAATTAATATTATTATAAAAACAAGTTCACTGTATCTAATTATTCTAAGTTTTGGATGTTTTTTTGGTGTTTATTTTTTAAAAATTATTCAAAATTTCATAAGAATGTGTGAGAATAACAAATTTGACTTGCAAATTTTGCACAATTTAAATGTTAATTTTCTTTTTCATAACATTATATTCATTTATATAATCAAAAACTAAATATATATATATATATATATATATATATATATATATATATATATCTAACAAAAAACTATTTAGCCAAAATTCCAACCCAAAGTTCCAAAAGATTGAATAGTTGCAATTCTTAAGACAATGGTACCAAGAATAATGTTGTGCAATAGCTAGACTTCTGACAAGTTAACTTAACTAATACTCATAATGTATTTGCAATAGCTAGACTTCTATCAAGTTAAGTTAATTAATGCTCATAATGTATTTACATATAATTAGAGAGAAACACTGGAAGGAACTAATTGATACAGATCACGTAGTTACAAATAATACATAAAATTTTGAGGCGCAAACATAGGAGACATATTACTCTCAAAACTATTTGTATGTTTAATTCAAAGCCAAATTACAAGCCACATAAATATCGCTGATGAGATCCAACATATTCCAAACAAGTGGAATATTGTTGAGAAAATCTCTCAACAAAACTCCAACAACCAACAACTCAATCCTACCTATATACTAATGTAGCATTATTCCAAGTCCCCCCTTTAATGCTTACATCACATCATTATAAAGATTAATACAAAAATGACAAATTACAATTCACATGTCACATCTGTCTGAGTGGTCTTTCTCGACACTTATCCCCACTCTGAAGTCTCCTGGACAACGCTCTTTTCACCACCACAATATTTGAGCCTCCCATTCAACTCATTTAAGACATAATCACCTCTAACCATATTTGATTAACTTTTTACAATTGACGTTTCTTGATCTCTCGAAGGACAATCTCGATACTGGACTACATCCAACAATCAATTATGTAGTTGTCATTTCTAAACACAAGGATCCCATAACATAACCTGTAATTGATGCTCTTGAAGCTAGAAGCACAACAAGATCCATACTTATATAACAGATTCACACAATTAACTTAGTGATACATTCTCTTGGCATCGAAAAATGAAGAAAACCACTAATTTAACTATATTAGTGTGTTGACTAATTGATTATGCAATGCTTACAAAAAGAATAGAAAAACTACACAAACCACACTTCTCCCTTGTTGGAGATATTCAACGCTTCTCCTTTGCTGCCCTTTCAAAATATGAATTCCTTTGTGGTCCGTGACACATGCAAAGTAAAAGGAAAAACCATTATGATTGGCGTGCCTAATCCAAATGCATGCACAACATATGCACAATACAATTTTCTCTAATAGATTTGTTTCAGGGACCAACAACTATATAATATATAAACAAAGAAGGTATTGAGACACACGCCTTTATGGGGATATCCATTTTCACTGTATTCCAATCGAATAAGGTTTAAACTTGGCACAAAAATGAGTCATCTATTCTGCAATTACAAAAAGGGAGTTACCGAGATCGATTGTATGATTGTTCTCCGGAAAGCATCTCTTCTCGATGATAAAGATTTATCTGCCAGCATCGGAGATCGGATCTTCGAATTGATACAACAAAAGGTAGAGTGCAATCAACACACACACAATATTGTCGATGGGAGTTCGGACTTCTTTTCATACGTTGCTACAGGCAGTAGCTCTGCTTTAGACAAGCTTACACTCCACGCAGGCTTAGTAGCAAAGCAACGTCCATACGTTATGCAATTGCAAAAGCTCCACACAACCCTCATAGCTCACACGGTGCAAAGGAAATCATTGCAGCCCGAGATCCCAAATTGAATCCAGACGTAGTAGCAAGCGAATGATTTCTGCGAGGGAAGCAATGAATGATTTCTTGGCCTCCGTTCAAATTGTTGCTAGATGCCCATACTGCGTATCGAAAATGGTTTCTTACCACAATTTTCTTCACCGTAGTCGCCCCCTTGAATGCATTTGTAGAAACAGATGACTGAAGGAGGTCGGATGACCCACAAGTAATTCTGAGTGCTCTCAATCCCCAAGGCCAGCTCACGGATTTGTGATCCACTGTCAGAATTTGCTACCGACTAATGATTGATCCACACAATCTTTTGATCTGGGCATGTGATTATATGGAGAAACAAAATAATTTGTCTCTACAACAACAATGAATGCACTCTAGTCATGGTGGGCAACGATCATACAAACAAAACAACACACGATAAATCTCACAAACTTTAAACTAATCTACTTATGTACAAAAAGGATTCTTAGGCATTTATGATTTTCCCATCTTCATGGTCCTTCCCTTAAGGGAATCAGGGCCATATGGGCTTTGATACCAACAAAAAAATTTGAGTAGCATATATAGGAGACATATTACTCTAAAAACTAGCCGTATGTTTAATTCAAAGCCAAATTACAAGTCATAGATATTATTGAGAAAATATCTCAACAAAACTCCAACAACCAACAACCCAATCCTACTTTTATACTAATGTACGCAATATTCCAAGTATAATTACATAAAAACATTTGGAGAAGCTTATTGAATTGATTTTGATCATGTATTTACATATGATTACGAAGAAACATGTGACTGTAACAGAAAAAAAAGGAATTCGACAAACCATGCCAAAAAAATAACAAAGCTAAAGAAAATCTTAACATCTATTGGGTTGAATCTCCGCTATTCATATCATTTAATGAATGCGTGTAGGGAAGCCAAAATTGCAAAGGATCAATGTTTCATTATGCAGAGCTTTCTTGTGTGAAGCTTACAACGAAAGTTTTCATTGTGCGGGGGAAACTTCCTCCACATAATGAAATCCCCCTTACAATAAAACATTGACTATGACCCAATCAAATTTATTTATTAATAACTTTTATCAATTTCTATGAGAAAATGTGGACCGAAAACTATTGTCATTGTGATATGTCATTGTGTGGAGTGTGGAAGTGCGGCAAAAACTTTCATTGTGCTTCTTCCGCACTCCACACAACCTTAAATAATTAATCAACGGTAGAGGCTGAGACTATGTTGCATTGAAGTTATTAATCTTGCTAATTTTTTCTACACACTTATCGTTTTTAAATCATATAAATATTATTTTAATAAACCTTAAAAATATGTGTGTATTATATTACAACAATATTGTTTTTTTCTTAAATAATGTAATTTTAAACGTATAAGGGTACAATATGTACATTTCTCTAAGTTTTAATAAAATTTATGAGTTAAATAGTTGCATAGAGGGAGATTTTCTGCCCCCTCCGCTTCCCCGTCTCCCCATTAAAAAAAAAGAAGAAGTTGTATACACTAATTTGGGAAGATTTATTGTCTCGTAAATAAAGAGGTCTCACACATCAATATGAGAAGAAGCTTAATCCCATAAGCGAAGAGATCTCATATACCAATTTAATATCCAACTTAATCATAACCTTAAAATTAAATAATAATAATATTATTATGTCGAGTTTCTTTTGGATCAATCACATATAGTTTTTTTTGGTCGACACGTTTCGAACCACTTATTCATCCACGACGGCTTCACTCAATGAACTTCTAACCTATCACGTGTGTTCATGGCATATTAAACAATACCCTTAATTTGACTACAAATTGGAAAATACCCCTAAAAATCACATTATTTAACCCCTTACCAATACAATCTCAACACACTTTCCCAATTTAAAAAACCTTTAATTCCACTAGATATTGTAGGTATCCATTTTTCTTTAACATTTTTTATACCCCTTTATATTTTTTCATTAACTTTGAGCTCCACTTTTTATACATGCCAATATAAAAACCCTTTACCACCTATATATCCCCCAATATATTATGCCATTTTTTCCTCATTATATTTCATCCAATATTAACACATGTGATATGGTATTGCTCCCCGAGTGAAGCCCCCACGGGTTCATCTTCATAACAAAGATGGATAACTCGAATCAAAGAAAGAATAAATATAGTAGAGATGTAACTACTAAATCCCAACAAACCAAAATAAATAATATTATATTCAAAATATAACGTATGATAAACATAAATAATAATGTAAAAAATTAAAAATCCATAAAATAAGGATAAAGAAAAATTAAAAATATAAATTAATACTAATAAATTATAATTTATAGTGTAATAAATCAATGTCACTTACTAGTGTTGACCTATCCTCCTCTCTGTCACAATTGACACTCTTTGAACATTCCCCCTCCTTGTCACTTCTGGTACTCTGTGACGTCTCAACTCCCCCCCGCAATGTGAATATTTAGTCGAATTCTCAATCCCTTTCCCCTTCCAATACTCCCTCCTCTGTCGTTGAGGTTTCTTGTTCTATCTCGCTGCCTTCATTCTCCGTCCCTCCCTCTTCCCATATTAAATATGATAATTTGATTGATAATATGTTTGATGATAAGAATAATAATTTTCATAAGGACAAAAATATTATTAATAATTCCTTGATTTATTACAAAATAAATGAGGAAATTATCAATTTTTTTTTGTAAGCAAATTTATCTACATTATATTAACAAGCAAAAAATTTACATATTTTACATCCAAGAGTGGTTCTGCCTTTGTGTGAGAAACTAAAGATGGAAACTGAAGGGTTCTGCCCTAAGAAGGATAAACTAGAGCCCAAAGGTCTCATAGTTTGTAAAAAATAGTTGACAATCAACCAAAAACATGCTCCTAAGATCCAACATTACATAGTTGTTGCATGAGAAGTAAAAAATGGTGTGCATAGAGATGTAATGCTCTGAGACATAGGTTCACCAACGATCCAAAGGAAGAAAATTGTGGAAGCCTTCTGAGAGGCCAGACTGGACTAAGAGAACCAACCTGAAAGTCACCATACAATTGAGGAGCTAAATTTTTCCACAATGGAATTGCACTGTTGCCACACTGGTGCTACATTGCACCTGGGTGTTGCCTTGAGACTGCATGTTGCCAGTGTCCGCTAGAAGCTCCTCCAAAATGTAGCATCCATAGGGACTTAGACGAGGAGGGCACGTCAACCACCGAGGGGATGGGAGCATGGGAGGAAGGGGGATGGGCCACATGAGCGCATGGAATGGGTGGAGAGGGGGAGCCAACGAGCGAGGAATGCGAAGGGGAGGAGCAGGGGAAGAGGAGAGGAATTTGGAGGGAACTTGATGCAGAGGACTTTAGCAAGTTGCTTGAGCAAGGAGACAAAATGGATTTGGTGAGTAGAGAGATTGAAAATCCAGCTCGAGGCCTACAACCTCTCTTGAGCCCTCTCCTTGTGTTGTTGCACCAGGAGGTTCATGAGAGCCCACAAATGTTAGACGACCTCTGCAAATATTTGCCTCCTCCATGGCAAGGACCTCCCCGCGAATGGACTCAGGAACATCATAATCGAACATCATGACAATGGTGGCATCATTGAAGGTGGTGGGGAGATGCCCTCGACCTCTGCCTCTACCAGGGCATCGACCCATCCCCTTGTCATGGTTCATGGTCAGCTGACAACAAAGCAGAGTTGCAGTGTTGAAGCCAGAGGAAGCAATGGAGAGAATGATAGAGGGTGAATAAAGCTTGGAGAAAGGACTGTTCATGGTTATAATATATTTATTGTAGGGGCACGAGAGCAAAGGAGCTAGGTATAGAGATAGTTGGAGCGCGAGAGGAGGTGTAAAGGTTGGGTCTACCACTTGGTGAGGGATGCGAGCTAAGTGGAAGTTACTGATAGAGAGCCTTAGGAAGTCTGCTAGAGGACTCGAGGGAACCTGGATCCAGGGAGAGGAGATCTCATCTCGCCAATTGCAGACAACGAGGAAGCCAATCCGCGTTAGCTAGGGAAGAAGGAGACAATTTTTCTTTGAGTTGGTGGTCGTCAATTCCTCTGTTGGCGATATAGTCAATAAGGGAATTGTATTTACACTTGACATGAGAGAACACAATGAATTATTGTTAAGAGAGGATATGAGCCAAATGTTGAACAATATATTCTAGGTGTCAGCCTATGGATTGCTTGGTGGCAGGGGATCCGTTGAAGATGCCTTTAGCAATTTGGATGATGATGTGAGAGTCCCCTTCAACCACCAAAGGGAAGAAGCTATTATCTTGTGCAATTTGAAGGCCTTTGATCAGAGCTTCCAATTATGCTGTATTGTTGCTTTCGAAGCCAATGTGACCCTTGTATATGCGAATGATTTGCCTTGTTTGATTCCTAAAAACTCCTTTGATACCAGCTTCACCTGGGTTGCCCTCGGAAGCTCCATCGAAATTGAACTTAAGGTATTGGGGAGGAAGGGGGCTCCAGGAGGCAGGTGGCTGAGAGGGTGAATCAAAATGGCAAAGATTGGGCGGTTTGAGGTTCCACTATGCAAGGATTTCTTTTCTAACAGGGGAGCTTGATGATCCTGGGGAGAATTAGGGGGATTTTGGGGTCTAAAATGGACCTCCCAAGAAATATGTACAATCAAAATGAACTTTATAATATCCAATAGAATTCAAGTTGATGATGTCAACCATGGGGGATGATTCACCATTTTTGGAGTAAAAAAGTAAAAATATTAAAAACTAATAAATAATAAAACTACTTTTTCAACTCGTATTTTCAACTTATCTCCTTAAGGTTTTACTCAAATTTCGAGTAGTAGTACTCACTGGATTAAAAATTTAATGCTTCATTCAATGAGTACCCATGTTGCATACTTTCGATGGACCTTGCTACACGAAAGATGAGAAGTACATGAAAAATGTGATTGCAATCACGTTTTTCATGTACTTCTCATTTTTCATATAGCAGGGTCCATCAAAAGTATGCAACATGGGTACTCCTTGGATGAAATCAAATTTTACATCCATCGAGTGTTTCTGATCGAAATTTGAGTAAACCCATAGGGAGATAAGTTGAAAATACGAGTTGAAAAGAAATAGTTTTTTTTTTCATTTTTTCTCTCCAAAATTTGATGATGTAATATAATCTTATTTTATTATTTCCACTATTATTTTATAATTTCCTTCGGAGGCCCATTTTAGACCTCAAAATCCCCCTAATGACCAATTAGTTAGGGCTATAGATTCCTTTAGGTGCTTGTGAAAGAGACGCCAAAGATCATCATGGGATTTAGAGGAATGATTGAAGATTTTGTGTTTGCGCTCATTCCAGACCTCCCATGCGAGGAAGAGGGGGGAAGTGGACTAGATGAAATTGAGGATGGCATTGTTGGAAGGTGAGGTGGGTTATTGCTTGAGGGTGCAGACAATGCAACTTAAATCTCTGTTGGGTTTGAGAAAACCATGCTCTAGCTTGCACCAAGGATTGTTGGTGTAGGAACATGTAAGGAAAAGATGATCCAGGGTATCTGGTTGGTCTTGACAAAGGGGGCATCTGGAAGGCCCCTGAAATCCTTTTTTGATTAGATTGTCCCAGGAGGGGACTCAACGCTTGGAATGACACCACAAAAAAGTTTTGACTTTTGACGAGGTGTTGAAGTTCCACAACTTGGCCAAGAAGGGGTCTGTCTCGGCGAGGAGAGGAGAGGAGTGAAGGTGGTAAGCTTCTTTTATTGAGAATTTGCCTGAATTTGTGTAGCCCCATGTGAGAACATCCTTCTTGTCTCTTTTGTCGTTTTTTCTTTTGAGAAGCTCCCAATGAAGGCACAAACAATTGTGATCATTGTCCTCCTCTGGACATAGAATATCTGTCTTTAGTAAATTATAAATTTATTAGTATTAATTTCTATTTTTAACTTTTCTTCAACCTTATTTTATGGTTTTTTAGTTTTACAATATTATTTATGTTTATCATTTAACCTTATATTTTGAATATAATATTATTTATTTTTGTTTGTTGGAAATTCGTTGTTGCATCTCTACTATATTTATTCTTGCTTTGATTCAAGCTATCCATCTCTGTCCTGAAAATAAACCACAATAAATGGTTCCAAATGCGTCGATTGAAAAAGCTATATGTGAAGACCCAAAAAAAATTGACATATAATTATGAATCACAAAACCTACATTCGAAAATAATAATATTATTATAAATTTAAAAAGAAAACCAACAAAATCATTACTTTTATATTTTATATCTCTATTTTCTTATTATAACTTTTTATTTTAAAAGCATAGTAACTCATTAATTTTCAATAATAAAAAATATAATAACTAATTCTTAAGAATAAGAATATGATAGTTAATTGCATTGTGGTTTAGTACTATACACAATAGGAGACTATTTTTCTTAATAATGTGGATGTTTAATGTTTAATTGGCGATTTTGAAAAAAATATATAATATATTGTATTTACATTTTATATTGATTTTAATTTTTAAAGATTTAGTGGCAATAATTTTACAAGTTGTCTCTAATTCGATTTTCTGGAAGGTTTTTCGATGGTTTTTTGTCTTTTCTCTAAAATCTGGTAGGAATTTTTAAAATCACAAGTTTGATGGATAATTCCTGCACAATCCAAGTGCCCAGGGGTTTTTCAGGGTGCTAAATCCATATATACAGTCAAAAACCCAATTTAGACAGCACAAATCAAGATTTGCCTCATTTTTTTTCGCTAGATTCCGACACGAGAGAGTCCAAAAAGTCGCACTAAATACAACTCCATAATTTTATAATTAATTTTAATAATAAAAGATATAATAATTATTGTATTATGGTTGAAGGTAAATAAATAATAAGTGTTTTGTTGTATTTGATTTTATATTACGACGGTGTTTAATTTTTATTCAAGAAAAATTGACACTAACAAGTTTTTTTTAAGATAATTTTGTTAATTCATTGATTTCACTAAATAATCAATAAATTAATTATTGGAGAGAAAAAAATTTCTAATTCTAATTTAAAATTATTAATTAAACTATTTTTATTGGGATGATTTTTACTTATTTAAACTTTGAATTTATGTTTACATTTAATTTATTAACTTTAACTAATTAAAATTTTATTATTAATTTAGTTTACTATAGGTGGTTGAGAGGAATGATTCTTAGCTTTTCCATATAAGTTTAATTTTTACAATAGCAAAATAAAAAACTTATAATTTAATTAGATTTATCTTGAGTAGTTGAGAGAAATGATTGTTATGCTTTCCACATAGTCTCAATTTCTTATAAATGACATATTGAACTCGTGACTTAGCCTTATCTTTCTCGAAGTTCTTTATTAGGTCAATAACATATGCTAAGTATATACTGTACATGGAGATGACTTCATTTTTTTCTCTTTTTAGTGGATGACTTCATTTCTTTCTCTTTTTAATTTATACACACATTGAAATAGAAAACATATTTGAAATCAAACTTTGAAATAATAACTCTTAGAATAATTCTACTAAATTTAATATTTGCAATAATTTCAACATTAAAAGCTCAAATAATCAAATTATATATTTTACTTTTATTATAAATTTGATTAATTCTACTTAAAGTAATTTTTTTTTTTTACTTAGTTTTACATCATATTGTTAAGAAGGATCTTTAGCTTCTTTAAAAAAAATCAAAATCATTCACAAGTCCACCCGACTACTTTCCCTACATTAAAAACAAACTTTATAATATATATATATATTATATATTATATATATATATATATATATATATATATAGATATATACATACATGTTGTTTGTGACAACTTCGATGTAAAGGCAAAAGAAGGAAATAAAACAAGAACGACTGACCCCACAAACTCTCTTAGAAATGCCTCCCAACCCTTTCTAGTAAGTGCTGAGGCCACCTAGGATTCTACCCAGCTAGCAGGCACTTACAATGGAAGTTCACCTGGCCTGTAACAACTGTGGAAGCCCAATTGCCTATCGCATGCGACAATATCGATGCAAAGGCAAAAGAAAGAAATAAAACGAGAATGACCGATCCCATAAACTCTCCTAAAAATACATATAAAGAAAAAGAACAAATTCTTTATACATTGCACAAATATATTAAATTTTATTAAAATTATAATAATTACATGAAATTTGTAAGTAATCCACTCATAAATCTCATGGAGAACTTGATCTTGGTTGAAGATGACCGGTAGTACCTTGCTTAAGACACACAAGTTAGAATGAGAAGTGGTGTTATCATTGGTAGTACCATGCTTAAGACACCCAAGTTAGATTGAGAAGTGGTGTTATCATTGGTAGTACCATGTTTAAGACACACAAGTTAGAATGAGAAGTGGTGTTTTCATTAAGTTAGAATGAGAAGTGGTGTTTTCAATGATAGTTGAGTAAGTAATGCATAATAACTTACTCGAAAGAGGGAGATGAGGACAAAAATTAAAAATGATTGTTAAAATTTATAAGTTAAAAGAGGACAAAAATAAAAAATGATTATTAAAAATTTATAGGTTTAAAGAATAAAAAAGAGAAATTTGAATTTATATGAAGAAGAGGTTTGCGTTTAACTAAATTGACAGTAAAGTAATTACTTATTAAAGTGATGATTAAGTGTTAGGTTAAAAAGATTATTAATCACTGAAATTGAGATATGATTAACTGTATTTTTTTATGTAATTTAGTAAAATAAATTATTTATTAATAATAACAATAATGGTCAAAGGACAAGGACAATAGCTCAAGTGGAAGTTTTTAGGTCTAATCCCCTTCACTTGGGTTCTATCTTTCAGATACATGGTAACCTGTGTGGCAAAAAATTGTACATTGTATAAGTTAGTCCTTTCATTAGTTTGTTAAAAATAATCATAAAACAATATCTAATGTTTAAATAGTAATGAACCAAACACCAATTAATATATAAAACCTCTTTTTTTTTTGAATTTTTTTATAACCTAAAACTTAAATATATAAACTCCTATATATATAAACATAGTCTAAATATTTTATGTTTGATTTTTTTTTATATATTTCTAATCAATTTACTTAAATTTATATTTAAATTTTAGTAAAATCATTAATTGAATTGATATAATATATATAATTTAAGTATTATAATTTTTTTAAATATTAAATTATATATTAAAAATTTAATTTTAAAAATAAATTACACTTTTGCAAAATAAATTATATTATATATAACAAACATATATTAAAAATTTTAATTTCATTTTTTTTTAATAAATAACAATAATATAAAAATTCAAATTATGTTCATGGAGGTTATTAATTTGGCGGTTGAGCATGCCATTTCGTTAATATTGAATATCATAGGAAAATATTTAAATTTCATTATTTTATTAATAAAAAGGAAATTAATATTAAATATTAAATGTTCATGGAGTTTATTAATTTGGCGGTGAGCATGCCATTCCGTTAATAGTGAAATATCATAGAGAAATGGCATGCTCACTGCCAAATTCATAAAAAATCATTAACACGTGAAGTATAAAAAATCAATAAAATTATTTGTCATATATCAGCAAAACTTTGCCGCACTTGGAATTTGAGAATATTAAATTTGAAGATATAAAGTTCTAGTGTCATCTCCCACCAATATAAGACCTGCTCCCACTCAAGTGCCTTTAGGTTTATGATATTTATAAATGTGACTTCAACAAAAGTGAACCACTCATTTTTGCTGTGCACAATGGGAATATCCTTTGCACGCCATTTTCTAGTTGAGTCTCTTTTGAAGAAGTAGCTTATGGTGTAGTGGTGAAGTTTAGAGGTGGGTTAATCATTTAATTTAAATAAGGAAATTTATTTTTTATTTATATTTTTTGTAATTTTGATAGGACTATATTTTCATTATGTCTAATTTTTTTATCTCGATTGAGGGATAGCACAAGATTTGAACTCACTACTTTTAGTTTGGTAAGACTTCATTTCCACGACTATTGCCAATTGAGCTACCCCACGCAGACAAATTTTACTTACATTTTTTAGTAGTAATATGTTTGCCCTTTAAAGTAAGGATAAGAATCAACAAATTTGTAATGTAAATAAAATAAATATGGACAAAGAGTTGAGTGATGGATGTTGCATGATAAATATTTAATAAAATATTTATAATTAACTGATGGTTGTTTCTTAATTATATAACAAAATGTTAAGTTTCAAGGGTTAGTTTAATTGTTCAAGTCTCCATCATTAAAGCATTCTTTGCTATTGAGAGGTCACAGGTTCAATTCTCTTGACATTCTTGGGGTCTGGTTCCATGGTTGAACTGACAAGAAGTGATAATTTTAGATGGATTTGCTTAATACAAATATGTCTATAGACATAGTATCATCAATCTCTTGGATCTATAAACCACATAGGGAGAAAAAACTATATGATAAAATGTTAGCGATAAAATATTGGATTCCATAAAAAATATAATATATGATTTTTTTGTGAGCCCCTTCACGAATATATTATCGCTACACATGTAGAGAGTAAAGTCCAAAGTCAAGGTTGAAATACAAGTTAAAGAAGGGATGTTAGTTGTCTTTTAAAGACAAATATTTTCCGATCAACCATTGGATGGCATGAACATCATGTCTAATTACAACATCCACAAAGAATCCACCGTATTCTTGGTATTAGATCTCCATGAAGAGCTATGCAAGGTGCAACATTTTGTTTAACATCTTATTATTCTAAATAAGAAATTTAAAATAAATCACATTTCCCTTCGTATCTTAACATTGCTCTATTACGAGCCTTCATTATGGAGAGCTCACATGTCAACCCTGGATTACATACACAAATCCTACAAATTAATGAACTTATCAATAGTTTTTTGTTTTTATATTTTAATGTGGTTCATGACCTTTTTTTATATGGTTCACGATCCCTTGAGATCGGTAACCACTATATCCACAAAATATTTGTACTAGGCAGATCTACCCAAAATGATCACTTCCAACCAACTCAACTATAGAGTTTGAATCCAAAAGTGTCGAGAGAATTGAGTCTATGGCCTCTCAATAATAGAGTTACTTTACTGATGGGGACTCGACCAACTAAGCTAACCCTTGAGGCTAGGAGTTTATCAATTATTTTTTTCTATGTGGTTCACAGATCCTGGAGATCTGTCCCTGTTACGTCCATGGAATATTTGTACCGGGCAGATCCACTTGAAGGAATCACTTCATGTCGTTTCAACCATAGAGCCTGAACCCAAGAGTGTTGAGATAATTGAACCTATGACCTCTCATTAATAAAGATACCTTAACAATAAGAACTCGACCAATTAAACTAATAGTCAGAGCTAGGAGCTTATCAATAGTTATAAAAACCATGCTTGGATTTTCATATTCAATGTGTTGTGTCATAAGCATTGGATCTTACTAATTGGATTGGTTCCTCTTAATTAAAAAACATTCATTTTTTACTTCTAACCATTTTTTATTATGATTTTTCATAATCTTAATTATTTGTCAAAATGTCTCGAAAGAAGATAAAAAATTAGGGTAAAGGTGGTCTCTTCATCAAATCATGAATATCATATTTCAACTCAACTACCATTCACCCCAATGTGAGTGCAATTATTGAATCTCCACATCTTCACGTGAATTATGCAAATCTAATAAAGAAATGGAAATATAAAATGTAGCTTTCTTAAATATGACATACACTGGATCAAAGAGGGAATCATTAATTGTGCATCAATCTATTTTGTAGAGCTTGACTTTAATCAATGTCTATTGGACAAAACAATTTTAAAATAAGGTGATTCTCATTGAATCTAAGAATTCTATAAAAATATAGGTTATAGATTTAGAGTTTGTTAAGAAACCAATTATTTCAAGAATGCATATCCAAAGTTAAAAATCTCTCAAATGAAAAGAGGAGCAATAATGCTGAAATATGTAATTATTATAGATGAATTTTTGGGTACCTTAAAAAATAGTTAAAATTTACTAACAATCAAGAATATCACTGAATGTCCCACACCCTCCATTTGAGGCAAGTGATGTCGATATGAACTCAATTATGCGAAAAGATTCAACCCCTCACTTGTAAGTTGCTACCATTGGTAACCTCTTGAAAGGGATGAACAAACAACACAAATCAAACAACCAAAACTTAAGAGTGGACCAATCTCTTCCACATAATCAAAGAAAAGTACAATTTATTTTACTTGAGGCTCCATTAGTCTAACACTATTTTAATGAGTAAAAAGATATTTAAAAACAAAACAAACATTCAATATCTTCATTAAAAAAATTAACAATTTATTTATTTTTATTTTTTTCAATATGGTACATGGACACAGGAAATTGATGGTCGCTACGTCCACGGTAAATATCCTAACAGATCTACTTGAAAAGATTACTTCCCATCGGCTTATTAAAGCCTAACCCCAAGAGTATCGAAAATGACAACCTCCCATTAACAAGATTCTTTTAATGACAAAAATTCAACCCATTAAACTAACCTTTAAAACTAAAAAATAATATTTTTTTCCAAAATATAAAATAATAAAATTCTAATATAAACTTAATTAATCATAATTATAATTTGAATAATATAATAATAATTATAAATGGAATACCAGAGTTCTACTCTATATCTTCGAGATTGTAAAATATAAAACTAAAAATGAATTATATATCATACCTATTTTGTTACGGTATATCATATTTTAAATATAAATATAAGAACTATAAAGTGTTCTATCATCCTCTTATTCTTTTTTATTTTAATTTATATTGATGTGGTCCTTGCTCAACAATTGATATGATAGCATACTTAGTTTGAAGTTGGTTTCTATATATTTGATTGTGTGTATATACATGTCGTGTGTATACCTGTTGTCTTTTTTTTCCAAACCAGACAAAACCATCGTCATTATATTAATATAACAAACTTTTTACATCACCCAAAAGTCATATTGCCACCATCAGAAAGTATCGACATATGTACACGTCATAAGCCACAAAAATTGGCATAAAATATCCCAGTAAGATAGGAGAGATCCTCGAATAGTTCAGAGTTCAACAAAATAAAGTCCACCAACCCATACGCTCCCAAGGAAAAAACCGAACCAAGAGATCAGCAGCATCTCTGCAACTGTGGCGCAGGCAAAACCACATTGCCACACGAGAAGCCAGAGTAGAAGCCAAGATCATGCCCGGGACTAAAAAATAGTCTTCAGTGCAAAAGAACAAAATGAAATGAATGAATTAGATAATGGAGAAAATACTTTGCCACTAAATAATGTTGTTTGAAGTGAAAGTGTACGTTAGACATTGGATAAACCAATGCTCCCTGTGTGTTTTGTGACATAGACTAATTGTCTTTCATGGATCCTTATCTATGGCGATGCAATCATTGACTAACACCTACAAGTTTTGGTCTAACGATAATCGTGATTCCCAACAAGTGGTATCAAAGTGTAGGTCACGAGTTTGATACACACCCGACTCGCGTTGGGGGGGGGAGATTGTTGGACATTGGATAAACCAATGCTCCCCGTGTGTTTCATGACATGGACTAACCACCTCTCGTGGATCCTTATCTCTGGTAATGCGATCGTTGACTAACACTTGTGGGTTTTGGTCTAACGTCAATCGTGATTCCCAACATTGTAGTGTATCTCACCAAAGGGTAGCGTTATACCATCTTTTGATAACTTGTTGGTAATAATTTTGAATTCCGGGTATGTATGTGCAAATGTAACCTATGTAAATTGTGCAATGAGCATCCAAATCCTTTTCATCCAGTTGAGTAATAGAGGCGAACTGAAGGAAGTGTGATTTGTAACCTAGTGCACCACTGACTAAGAGTCGCCAAAAATATCTAGGTGCTCCAAATCAAACTTGCATGCACAAAATAATAAACCCCAGAGAGCAAGAACCTCAACGTGCGTGCGTTGATCCCCTTGCCGCCATTCTGACAAATATGATACATAGTGTTTGGTGAAAAGAAAATGTACGCCCCACATCTGTAGATCTCCTCCTCGGCAACCCATCAAAAAAACCCATGAGGAATGATTTTTTTGTTAGGCAGAGGAGCAATATGTCTCACCGAAGAAATTTTACCCCGGGAGTCTGCGTTGCTAAAAAATGCCACAATACTAATGCAACAACTCCTGATATTTGGCTTGATGTCCTAAAAAATTAAGGAGTTGCGACTCCTCCAGATACCCCATATGATATATATAGGGAGAGAGCCATATTCTTTGTAATCAATAATCCAGTCTCGAAGGCAGTCTACGACAGAGGAGTGATTCCAGTTCGTTTTCAAATTCAACAAATTAAAAACACTAGTCCAAATAGATTTTGCAAAAGAACACCTGAGAAATAAATGAATCAGATCCTCAATAGCCTCCATACATAATGTGCAACATCTAGGACCTAAAAAACCTCTCCAACATAGATTGTTCCAAGTCAAAATCCTTTGTTGCCAGACCAACTAGGCAAAGACCTTAAGCTTGGTTGGGATATGCCACTTCCAAATGTGCATAAACCATCAACAAGATTTTGTTTGGTGAGATAAAGGAGAAATGTACCAATATACCTACTAATGCAAAAGCTGACCTTGCACAATTTTAAAATAAGGTGATTCTCATTGAATCTAAGAATTCTATAAAAATAGAGGTTATAGGTTTTGAGTTTGTTAAGAAACCAACTATCTCAATGCATATCTAAAGTTAAAAGTCTCTCAAATGAAAATAGGGAAACAATAAAGCTGAAATATGGATTTATTATAGATGAATTTTGGGCACCTTAAAAAATAGTTAAAATTCATTAACAATCAAGAATATCATTGAATGTCTCACACTCTCCATTTGAAGTAAGTGATGTACACATGAACTCAATTATGCGAAAAGATTCAACCCCTCACTTGTAAGTTACTACCATTAGTAACCTCTTGAAAGGGATGAACAAGCAACACAAATCAAACAACCAAGATTTAGAAAGTGGACCAATCTCTTTCACATAATCAAAGAAAAGTACAATTTATTTTACTTGAGGCTTCATTAGTCTAACACTATTTTAATGAGTAAAAAGATATTTAAAAACAACACAAGCATTCAATATCTTCATTAAAAAAAATAACATTTTATTATTATTATTATTTTTCTTTTCTTTTCTTTTCAGTGTGGTACATGAACACTGGAAATTGATGGTCGCTACGTTCACGGTAAAAAACCAGACAGATCTACTCGAAAAGATTACTTCCCATCAACTTATTAACAGAACCTAACCCCAAAAGTGTCGAAGATAATTTACCGGACGATTCTCATTAACAAGATCTTTTAATGACAAAAATTCAACAATTTAAACTAACTTAAAACTAAAAAATAATATTTTTTCAAAAATAAAAATAATAAATTATAATATAAACTTAGTAATTATAATTATAAATTTAAATAATATAATAATTATTATAAATTGAATACCAAAGTTCTACTCTTATATCTTCGAGCTTGTAAAATATAAAACTAAAAATGAATTGTATATCATACATATTTTGTTACGGTATATCATATTTTAAATATAAATATAAGAACTATAAAATGTTCTATCATCCTCTTATTCTTTTTTATTTTAATTTATATTGATGTGGTCCTTGCTCAACAATTGATATGATAGCATACTTAGTTTGAAGTTGGTTTCTATATATTTGATGTTGTGTGTATATACAATTGATATGATAGCATACTTAGTTTGAAGTTGGTTTCTATATATTTGATGTTGTGTGTATACGTGTTGTCTATTTTTTCCAACCAGGCAAAACCACCGTCATTATATTAATATAACAAACTTTTTACATCATCCAAAAGTCATATTGTCACCATCATAAAGTATCGACGTATGTACACGTCATAAGCCACAAAAATTGGCATAAAATATCCCAATAAGATAGGAGAGATCCTCGAATAGTTCAGAGGTCCACAAAATGTTAAGAATAGAAAACTAAATGACATATTGACATGGGACTAATATAAGATCATGAAATAAAGTCCACCAACCCATACGCTCCCAAGGAAAAAACCGACCCAAGAGATCAGCAACATCTCTGCCATGCCATTGTGGCGCAGAAAAAACCACATTGCCACACGAGAAGTAAGAGTAGAAGCTGATATCATGCCAGGAAATAAAAAATAGTTTTCAGTGCTGAGCACAAAATGAATTAGAGAATGGAGAAAAGACTTTGTTGCTTAATATTGTTGTTTGAAGTGAAAGTGTATGTTGGATATTAGATAAACTAATGTTCTTTGTGTGTTTTGTGACATGGACTAATTGTCTCTTGTGGATCTTTATCTTTGGCGATGCGATTGTTGACTAACCTCTGCGGGTTTTGGTTAAACTACAATTGTGATTCTCAACAAGTGGTATCAAAGCGTAGGTCACAAATTCGATACACACTCGATTCGCGTTGGGAGGAGATTGTTGGACATTGGATAAACTAATGCTCCTCGTGTGTTTTGAGACATGGACTAACCGCCTCTCGTGGATCCTTATCTCTGGTAATGCAATCGTTGAATAACACTTATGGGTTTTGGTTTAACGACAATCGTGATTCTCAACATTGTAGTGTATCTCACCAAAGGGTAGCGTTATACCATCTTTTGATAACTTGTTGGTAATAATGTTGAATTCCTGGTATGTATGTGCAAATGTAACCTCTGTGAATTGTGCAATGAGCATCTGAATCCTTTCCATCTAGTTGAATAATAGAGGCGAACTGAAAGAAGTGTGATTTGTAGCCCAATGCACCACTGACTGAGAGTCGTCAAAAACCTCTAGGTGCTCAAAATCAAACTTGCATGCACAAAATAATAAACCCAAGAGACCTCAACGCGTGTGTTGATCCCCTTGCTGCCATTCCAACAAATATGATACATAATGCTTGGTGAAAAGAAAATGTACGCCCCATATCCATAGATCTCCTCCTTGGCAACCCCATCAAAAAAACCCACGAGGAATGATTTTTTTGTTAGGCAGAGGAGCAATATGTCTCACCGAAGAAATATTACCCCCAAAGTCTGCGTTACTGAAAATTGCCACAATACTAATGCAACAACTCCTGATATTTGGCTTGATGTCCTAAAAAATTAAGGAGTTGTGACTCCTCCAGACACCCCATATGATATATATAGGGAGAGAACCATATTCTTTGTAATCAATAATCCAATCCTGAAGGCAACCTTCCACAGAGGAGCGATTCCAGTCCGCTTGCAAATTCAACAAATTAAAAACACTAGTCCAAATAGATTTTGTAAAAGAACATCTCAGAGATAGATGAATGAGATCCTCAATAGCCTCCATACATAATGTGCAAGATCTAGGACCTAAAAAACTTCTCCAACACGGATTGTCCCAAGTCAAAATCCTTTGTTGCCAGGGCAACCAGGTAAAGACCTTAAGCTTGGTTGGGATATGGCACTTCCAAATGTGCATAAACCATCAACAAGATTTTGTTTGGTGAGATAAAGGAGAAACTTACCAATATACCTCCTTATGCAAAAAGCGACCTTGTACCATGTTACCAACCCACACAAATTTGTCCTCATTAGCATTGAGAGAGATGCCCACTTATGCAATATCTTGAATTTATCTATTCCATTTATAACCAGGAACACCTAATAAACCAATGTCGGTAACCTATGACCACTTGGGGTTGGTGAAATAATCATTCACAACAATTTGGTTTATATAGTAAATGCTTAGATTGTGAATCTTCCGAAGAAGATCCATCAGAAGAGAGTGCTCCCTCTTGAAACCACAAATAGGGTCTTGCCTAATTTCAATGCTAATGCCATTACCTATTTGCCAACTGATATTGCTTAGAAGCCACAGACAAACTTTCATAAAACTCCTCCATATATATGAGATGTCACGAGGAGTGTAAGTCTCGATGTTTATCTATTGAACACAATTTCCAACCAAACAAGAACTTGATCGAGTTCTCACTTTTTTAGAGGTAGCAAAAAATTATTCGATTTTGAAAAGTGTTAATTTAGTATACACATTTTTTTTGGAGCATATTTTTGATACTTAAAATTTTCTTATGTATTAAGTATGCACATTATTTTTAAATGTCAGGGATTTTCATGCCAATTTTGAAAAGTGTTGATGCAATATTAACCATTTTTCTGGGGGTTTATTTTTGACACTTTAATTTCTCTGGTATATTAAGTATGGATATATTTTTTAAAATGTTGTTGATTTTCTTGCGGATTTTGAAAAGTGTTAATGCAACATCGACTTTTTTTTATCGGGGGCGTATTTTTGACACTTTAAATTTTTTATGTCTTATGTATGCACTTTTTTTAAAATGTTTGTTATTTAACCGTTTTTCGAGTGTTTTTTTTTTTTTTTTTTCCTCCCAAGATGCTTGTTTTTAAAGGGT